>JAYKKT010000014.1:1502500-1648495 GCA_036023115.1 Brasenia schreberi
GAACACGACTCAAAACGTTGAATTACTAGCAATTAGGTATTTTCAAAGAACCCCAAATTTCGTTTTCAGGAATTTTATTTTTCAAAGCAGGTTCTGCAAACGTTATTCTTGTTCTAACCCATCTTATTGTAAATTGTCAATTCGAGCTAATTCAATTCAATGCAGTTAAGCCGATCCAGTCAAGCTCTTTGAGAAACTTTAATCAGAAGTGAAGAAAGCTCATTAACAAACACTTCGATTGGGTTGGTATGTCAGTCTTTTGGTTTGGGTTTCGAAATTATGTACCAGATTTAGTTATGAAACACCACTACTTTAGAAAGCAGATTTGTACTCAGCACGCAATATGTGCATGTGAACCAATTTAAATTAAATCCAATTAATTTTTTATTACTCGTAAGAGGTACAACAAAGTTGATGACATGATGTGTAATACTGCACATTAAGTTTATTTCATAAAATTCTCTAGTAGACCCAAATCACCACACACACACATATACACACCTCTGACACGTGAAACCTACACATTGCTCTTCATTATAAGTTTACATACAAGGAGACATGAAACGGTAAAAGGAATCACAAATCACAATCTTTTAAGATGAAATAAATAACCGATGGTTATATATATATGATAAGCTTCCTTTTATAGGTGTCAGCCCCTGCTACAAGCAAGCTGGTAGATAAACTGAAGCGCCTCAAGCAAGAGTTGGAAAGTATGGTAATGATAAGGAGAGATGCCAGAGCAGGAAATGGTTGAGGAGGAACTGAACCGTGATGCATCAGGGAGCAATGGGATGTGGGGAAAGCCTATGGACCGTGAATAATGGCGCCCAGCACCAGAAGAGGACGCAGGGCCAGAGGAGGCAGGGGGGACATTCACCCCAGGAAAGAGGTAGGCACCAAAAGCTACAGATAACTCAGGCGAAGACCACATGCATGTGAACACCTCTCGATATAGCATGATGGATACAAGAAATGAGGAAAAAAGGAGGGCAGGAGAGAACAGCTCTGGGGGACATATCTAATGTAAGCAAAAGCACCCCTCAGATAACAACTGATCGAGGCAACGATAAACAAAAGAACAAGGTTGCGGATTCAGATAAGGAAAACAGAGGCGAGAAAAATGAAGGGGGCGAATCAACAGAAGAAATCCAAGGATGATGACTGGGTCCTCTGGGATAGAATGAAAACAGAGCATTTAGACCTCTTCACCAGCAGAACCCCGCAGATTCCCGGGTCACAGTCAAGGCTCAGTACCCATGATCATGAGACAAATTAAGCACGATCTCTGTTGTACAAGTGCCCCCCATTTAATATGATTCTCTAGGCACAAGCCAAAATCCCTCAGCAATCAAGAAAATTACAATCTTCATCTAATAAAACCTTGAGCATAAAACTCGCATCAAATGTCTCTGCAAGTATAGCTGTACGATCACCAGAAACACATAGCACATGCTTGGACGGGAGGGGCCACAAGTTGATTCCAAGAAATCAGATTCAAGAGAACAAGATATCATATCTTTTGCATGTGGAAAGGAAGAGGAACGACTACATCGAGCTTGTCTACCTTTGAAAGATCAGCTTCTTTTGATGCCTTTAATTGCTTTAGAGCAGTTCCACATTAGGAATAGTCATCTGCCTGTAATGAAGATGTAAGGCGGGCTTCTCTTCCAGAATGCTTCCTCCCTCGAGGTCAAGACCAAGGGGACTTTTCTTTGTTAATGGTCTCTTGTTTTCTTCTACATCATCGGAAGAAAGCAAAGGTTTCCATTTCTTGTGGGCTCTCCGTCCATACATGTAATCTCCAACTATGGGTGTCCCCAAGGCTTCGGCACAATGTACTCGGAGCTGTCATTAGAGAGAATCTCATGAGAACCAAACCGATTAGGAATAAATGAAATGAGAATCAGATCAATCTAAGGCTCTTGTCCCTAACCTGATGCTTTCTTCCTGTGAGTGGAGAGAGTTCAAACCATGTAAAACCTGAATGAACACAGGCAGCAAAAGAAATGACTTGTTAACAATCACTTGGTATACGGCACTTGTTCTTACAACTTGTAGGTCCTAAAACTTAGTTTTATCATACACTGTTTAACACAAAACAGATTTCAAGCTTTCCACATTCTAATCCAAATACAGGTTTAAGTCTCATTTCACCCCTTACGAGATTTTCTCCTCAAGGCGTACATACATTTTCAAGATTGATAATATATAGGCAAGCATATTGCCATCACATGATCAAATACAACATCCTACTGCCACCAACACACAGGACATACTTAGCAGTTGCATTCCCAAATTAGAAAGGAAGCTGTACAATGAGAACCTTTACAGTTCAGATTCATTCCACATTTAAACTAGCAGATTTAAGAAGCACTTGTAGTCCTGAAATCGACTCAAAACATGGCGGACATGCAAAAGTGTGAACATGCATGCATACATGCATCAGAGGGGATTTCTGGTCCTTTGGTGCATTAGTATCTTCTGTTATATAGAGGAAAACAAAAAGTTGCAGTGATAAAACATGCTGGAGTTAGTGCAATGATAAACTTTTCCTATAAATGGTTGCACCAACATCTTTTTTCAACTACATGGTATCAAGTTTGACCTTATCAAATACAGCAAACCAGTTATGCTTGAAAGCCACAAAAACGCTACTACCATCTCTTAGTTTGACCATATATAAGAAGAAAAACAATAAATTAAGTCCTGTGCACTACAAAGAAGATGAATGATGATAGTATGAGGAATTAACCCTGGTTTGATGATTTAAGTACTCAACACTCTGTGATTGCATGCTGAGATGTAATGCAGTCCGCATCATCAGAAATTGTTATCCTTTGAGATTTTCCATCATCAACAACCACCAGTTAAGTTAAAATGAGCATGACAATATATCATTGAGAAGGTATTTGCTGGGTCTAAAAGCATCAGGAGTTCTTGCAACAACGAAAAGAACTAAACCAGTATTTCTTTAGTTGGAAACAGGGAAAACATGGATTTTCAAGAATAAAAGGCATAATAAACCAACGAAATACCAATAAACAGTTAAATCAACTAAGGGTTGCAGATGTTACCTAAGGACAACTCGCACAAAACTAACAAAGTAAAATAGATGCAAGCAAAACACCTAAAGATCAACAATCACTTGGCTGGACAAGGATCCAGGAAGTATCAAACACATTTCATCTTGGCTAATAAAGTTGCTAGTTAAAATAAGACGGGAAATGACAGTTCCATTACTCGAAAAACACAGACTTTACTGCGTAGGTGGTAATATTGAGATCCAACAGTATCCTACTTAGTATGGCACTAGGGGCTCTAAGAAATCATGCTATTGGCTAGCAATTCTAATACCACCCAAAGAAACAGAAAATTTCAGCACATGATTCAGGCAACATTTACCAGCAGTATACACCACTTGCAGTTCAATTCATGCATGATTCACTGGTTTCATCCCAAACACAGCAGGAGGGCTTAGAAAAAGGGCGTCATTTTATGCAATGAAGATTGATCGACAACCGTATAGATACGCAAAATACATGTATTGTAATGCATACTAGTAATCATGATATCACACATACATTTTGATATATAGATATTGTAAAGGCTTATATGTCAGAGTAGTTCGTCAATTCAGCCAACGTCAAGGCATCGTAGTAGTACCTAAGACTTTCTATTTCAAAGAGACCTATGAAGCCACAAGTTAATAAGGTACAATACGAGTCATGTGACATGACTTAGAAAGCTCACTGCTTACATTGTTTTAAGTTTGAGCATTTTGGAGTCTTAGCATTGTACTATACGAGTTTGATGAGATGTACATGGAGTGATACATTAAAATGACACATCACTTTATTTTGCAAGATTCTAACAATCATTTGAGTCCTCATCAACTTGCTTTAGTTAGGCAACATGGTACATCATTTTAAATAAAGATAAACAAATAAATGTATTTCTATTAGTAGCATTTTCTTTTTTGTTTTTCTATAACCCCACGTGCTAACTTTCATCCATTTAATTTCTTATACCAATGTATAAGTGCAATATGTGAGACACTTGCAATACCTAAGAACATTCAAAGCTTTGCTATGACCATTATTGGGTGATTTTAAGTTGTTGGGCCTCATAGACATGTACGAGCAATGTTATGAATGAAATCACTAGTTGACACTTGATGATGACGATGGTGACAATGTGTGATATTTTTGGTTTGGGTTGTATGTAGGTTGTTATTTTATAAATTTCAAACTATGTATATGTAAATGATGATTGTAATGAAAGAAATTTGGTTTATATGTTATTAAAGATTAAATACATGATTGTCATTCAAAGCCCAAAATCGTGCAATATATCATTGTAATATAATAAAATATATAAATATTATGCTCACTATTAGAAAATATCATGAGCATGGATAAAACATGTATCACATCCCTCATAACGGATGGTTAAGTGTCTTACACTAGTGACAGAAATATCATAGATTCTATAATAAAGAGGAGTACCAGCGCCACATTCTACCAAGTAGCAATAGCTAAATCCATATTTAACATTGACATTCAATACTGACTCGAGCATGACCCATCTCTCATGTATAAAATACATCAAGTACTAACATCAATACCACCATTATCTATAGAAACTCATGTATATATGCTACACCTATGTACTACTTCTTTCAAGCACTCTTTATTATCTTTAAGCCACCATTCCTCTCCTTATCTTAAAAGTGCACCATTGACTTTGTACTCATAATTTTTATCTCTAATAATATTTACCCAAGTATTTATAAAAAGACTCATAAATCATGATATTTCTTTCTCGTATATCCGTTTTGAAGTCAAGTTGCTTATAAGTGTTTTTATCAATGGTTGAAAGAGATTCACAACTCTTTGAAAAGAATATGCTCATCTTAGGAGAGATAGTAAATTAACATACCTATTAGTCATATGAGTATTATAATGAATATCCATATTTGTTCATATCGATACAATTCTCTCCTTATATGGGCCTAATCACTGTTCTTTAACAAACGAGAGTAGAGCGAAAAATTTTCTCCACTTTTATTTCAATACCTCTATTGCATCCTTTTGACTACTTTAATCTAAATAGTGGATAATATTACTCAAAATTATAGCAACTACATTTGACATCTCTTTATTCCTTATCAACTTTATAATGAAAGTTTTAATATTTTTTTAGTACATATTATATATAAAAAAGGTGTTGCATCTATAAAAATTATGTGATTGTTATTTACCAAAGCAATATCATGATCACTGCATATAACACGTGAAATTTTGTTTGGAGTGCATAATTCTCACACACTTCAACACCCAAATATAATTCTCTTTTTTTTCCATACTCATAAAAGTGATAGACTACAAAGAAGTTTTTAGAGGTTGATGTGAACCCGATAACCTAAAGGAAAGAGATCTTATACCTGCAAAAAGCATGAAAAATATATAATTGTTAATGATAGTAATTTAAGGTAAACCTTACTACAAAACAGTAAGACACTTATATGTTTGCTTTGTATGTGTTGTCAAATCTTAATACGTATAGAAATGAAAGAAGTAGGTGTACAAAATATGGATGATATAATATTCATATGTGCGAATTTATAATACCACATATGATAATGGTTAATATTTAGATCATGTAGTAGTTATTGTAAAATACTTCAAGAATTATGATTTTGATTTTCAACTTTACATTATAAATGTCTTTTTGTACTCACATTTTTTATGTTTACCTACTTTAAATGGGTCAAAATATGCTTTAATTCACAATGGCTTTATGTGGGGTCTTTTGTTATATTATTCTTAAAACTACTCAATCTCCCTACAAAATCATATTCTTCGAGATACAATCCTAAAAGGTGGTTATGTGTCACATTCACTACATACAACTTATAATATTTTATCTACTCCACCATTTCCTCTTAATAAGAAAGAGCAACTTACAATGCCCTGCTACATAGTATTTTCAATATCAATATTTTGTTTTTGCCAATACTTACTACTCCTTTTACACCCAAGCCATAACTATACCTTGTTAGTTATATCTTTATTATTCGAACGACTAATACCTGTAATAATATTATGATTCCTCTTAAATTCATTACGACTCTTAAACATATCATCCATCACAAACACAAAAGAATAGTCTATCTCATCACCCTCAAAGTCAACAAATTTATCATCTACTTATGCTGCTCACTAGTCAACAAATATATCATCTCGTGCATTGAAATCACTGTCACACTCCTTAGTTATCATATGCTAAATACACTAATTAGTTATCATCTTCTCTAAATCATTTCTATTATAACTACTTTTCTTTGAGTTGTTTGTCATTCAATAATAATAAAATGGATATGAAATTTTAAGAAAATTGTTATTTGGTTGAAGAAAACATGCGCATGAAAACACGCTTAGGCCATGTCTTCCTCTTTACCAGAGACACGTCTTCCTGAGACACAGCAAAACCATGTTTCCTTGTTAAGGGAGACACGGTTCAAACGTCTATTCTAATTTTACCCAAAATAAGAAATCATCTTTAAATATTTAAAAAATTAAAAGATTTCAATAAAAGAAACACTAAAACCCAATCTTAAAAATTCAAGAAAATGAGCGGACTGATTGACTATTTCAATTTTTTCGGTTCTTGTTGCAAATAATCATATATGAAGAATGAAAATTAGTAGTCGAAGGAAGAGAGAAAAATAGTGAGAATTTGCTTCCGAGTCATCGAAATTTGGTTCGGAGAAAAAAGAAAAAAAATAAGTTTTTGAGGTTGAAAATTGAGGTGTGTAGAGTAATAAAACATCGTTAAGAAGCGTAACATTCTCGCTCTTCCGTTTCATCTTTCGCGAATGCTCCGATTGGTTCATCCGTCGGCAAGTGAAACGATGAAACTGCGGTTGAGGTCGGCAGATTCCGGCGAGACGACGAGGGTTGAATTCCTGACCCCTTCCACGCTTCTGCAACTTAGGCAAGCCATCGCCGAGAGGCTCTCCCTATCTTCTCCGTCGCTTTGGCTCTCCCTCAACAAGAAAGACGAGCTAGGCGAAGGCATTTGCCCCGAGGCTTCTTTCAGTACGCTAGAAATCGCCTCCGGAGATCTCATATTCTACCGCTCTCTGAACCAGCCCGAGGGGTCCTTGGTTTCTGCGGTGAACGAAAACCCTAGATCTCGTGATGCCATCGTTTTGTTGGGATCTGGTGCTGTTGGTTGTGGGGATGCTTCTTCTTTGGACTTCGGAGATGCCCAATTGAATTTTTTGGCGGTTGGGCCTGAGGGTGAGAAGCCTGGTTCAACGGATGGAACGATGAGTTCGTGCAAACTAGGCGCGATGGATATTGATGGTCGTCGTAAAATTGGATTTTCTCCTGATTTAGGCGGTACCCATGCGAACTCTAGCCCCTTTATGGCTTATTCTGTTCCTAAGGAGGGTGAAAAGCTTGTTGAAGAAGGAAAACTGGAGATGTGTGAGGGTGCTTCTCAAGTAGATGAATATTGTTCTCCGAATTCTCGGTCCTCGCCGATGAACCAGTATGCGAATCATGAGTTTGATGCAGGTTTCCACCGTGGAGAGGGACTACCCAATTCGGTTTTGGGGTTTTTGATGAGGGTTTTCAGTGGGAAGGCCGGAAATTTGAAACGCGAAGTAGATTTTTTCATAGTTGCGATACATGTAGTCATGTTGGAGTCTGGGTTTCTGGGTCGCCTACCCTGTGTGTGGTCTGCTGAATCTACCGTTTCAATTAGCTATTCTCTGGGCGATCTTTTGGCTGGTAATGATGTACAGAATATCGCAACATTGAAAATCGAGAATTTTCCGGATGATGTTGTTGTTTATGGACTTTTAAGCGGACCCTCGTCGAAGATGCAGAGGATTGATCTCAAGTTTTCATCGTATGGTCGTTCAATTCGTGCATTAGTGCAGCAGATGAAGGAGACTGATTCTTCATATGTGAGCCACAACGGAAAGATGGTGTTGGAACTATGGAAAGCATTTAAAGACAACGTTTCATTGCCTCTCCTCCATGAATTATGTGATCGCACCGGGCTGCGGCGACCCGCTTGTCTTGGTTGCCTGCCGTCAGAGTTGAAACTAGATGTCTTGGGACGCCTTGGTCCCATTGATCTTGCTAAGATGGAGTGTGTTTCGGTAGAGTTCAGGAATCTATCTTCGAAGAACGATCTTTGGAGGAAGAAGTATGAAGAAGTGTTTGGTTCTGCAGTAGACTATGGGAGAAGCTGGAAACGAAGATGTGCTGAATCCTGGGCCTTTAAGAAGTGTAGTGAAACCACCGCTTCCTCTCCGAATTTTAGGGCTCTAACGTGGTATCACGTTCCTCCTCCTTTGCGCGGTCCTCGGGTTGTCGGGGGCGACTACAATTGGTTTCACTTTCCTACTCCCCCTTGGAATCAGTTCGGCGAATGTTCTTGTCCTTATGGTATCAATGGGAGGAGCCCAGGATCACAAATGGGGGGGAGACATCTTGGCAACCATTTCTTTTTTAATCTGAGCAGATAAGTTCTGATTATGTTTTGCTGTTAAGTATTTGTAATTCTGTTTTATATGTTTTGCAAGCTATACGAAGAAAGATCAAGTTTTCGAGTCGTTGTATATGTCTATCTATCTTTCTATCCATACTACATATCTTTCTTTGCGTGGATAGGGGTACGGGTATGGATACACACGGTACGAGTGTATCACTATTAAAAAAGTTAATAAAAAGATAAATTTTTAGAAATGAATATAAGTGCAATACCAACTATATTATTTCAAACAAAAACAAGAAAGTTTCATTCCGTAACATTTTCAACTTTATACATGTAACTTTCATATCAAAATTCTAAAATATAATACCATGCATCTAAAATGCACAGTTTAGTATGAAAATGAGATGGCTAAAGCAAGGAGCACAATGCTCCCATGTACACATAGTATCCAGTAATGACTAATAAAAAATACAAAATATTTTCTTAATGCAACAAAGATAAAGAGGAAAAGAAGACAAACTCAGCACTGAACCTTTTTGTGAGTCAAATGACTCAAATCAAATGGATTCTCTTGGAATCCCAAGGTGTGCCGAATGGGATGCCCTGGCGTTCAGTAAGAATTCTTGACCAGTGTTCAGTTGTTCACTGGAGATTCAACCATATTTATAATGGCCGGCCTCAAAACTCAATGGAGTGCACATGAAAAACATGATCAATCTAGCATGATTGTGTGCATATGAACATGAGGATGGTTTCTCACCTAAAAACTTAGAGAGAGAGATGAGCGCAGAGTGCCAGAGAGAGAACATAACTCACACAACCGAATATTGAGTATGTTTAGAAATTAGGGGTTTTACAATCCTTATTTTGAAAATTGGATTAGGTTGACCCACATTCACATGGGCCATCAACCTTACATGTTCCAGTACGTGCACCCGATACCGGTACACAGCCCTAACTGCCATACCCTGCATCAAAGTCCATACATATATATTATCAATCATGTTCCGCAGGCAGGTATCTTGAGTTCCCCATGAATTTCTTATTAGAACATGGCTCTTCAATTTGAATTTTGAAAAGAAAAAGTGACTCATTGAGATTCAAAGCATTATTTTCTTATTTAGATGTAAAGCTACTCAATGATGACCTTCCATGGATTCACCTATATAAGCCGCCGCTAAGGTTGCAAAAATCAAAGCTTGAATACCGCTTGTGAATAATCCCAGGAACATCACAGGTATCGGAATCACTAGAGGTACTAAAGAAACAAGAACAACAACTACTAATTCATCGGCCAATATATTCCTGAAAAGCATTCATGTAGACATACACGTGTGCATACATACAGAGGCATACATATCTATCCATCTATCACACGGTTCCTAATGTTTCTCTCTTTGATTTATACCTTAAGCATGAACTTGGTGGGGAAGATCCTGAAGCTGAGGACGGTCAAATTACCAATAGGTCTGTAATTGCATGTCATTTCATTCCTTTGTAACTCAACATAGTGTCTAGCTCCATCATAAGCTACTCTTTTGAAAACAAGGAATACTGTTCCCTTTGATCATTTAGGTTTTCATGTTATTGCTCCTTCACTTTGGAAGTGGAGCATAATATCCATCTTTCAAGATTGTCGAAGTTGTGCTACACTTCATTGGCCTATTGCTATCAATATAAGTATAGCTGCATAGTTGAGTTTTTGAGCTTAGGTAAGAGTATCATTGAAGAAGATAACTGAATGAGGGGGACCTCTTACTCCATGTCCATCTAGCCTCTATTTAAAATAGACAAAGCTTTAATTGGTGGGAGCATGAATCTGATCCATGAAGATTCTTTTCTGTGTGCGTCCACATGCGTGTGTGTGAGTGTTTTAAATATGCAGCTCACTCTTTGATAAGAATTCAGTATCTTCACATGTAGATACTGTTGTAGCTTATACCGATGGCTTCTGCGCCAAGCATCGAATGATAGAGCTCTTGTTAATGATCCTTTATTTAGAATCCTAGGACATCATACCTATCACCTGCAGCTGCACATACGAACCTTATAAGCGGTTGATTCTTATATGTAAACCTTTAGCAGGCTAACTAGATATATCCTATTGGTAGGAAGGCTAACCGACGATTTCTCAATTTTAGCATAGTACTGGAAGGGCCTAAAGTAGGTTGTTTTTTCATATGCTTGATAAAGAGAATTTTGAGATGGATATGACTGGATGATTACAAAAAGAAATCCTCATTTTTAACTGGCATGGCAAGTCTCGCTGGGCTTCTTGAATTTCTTGCGATTAGCCCTTTGCTTAATCATTTGGTTTCCTCCTTGTTGCTGAAAATGGATGTCACTGGATATGACAAAAGTTAGTCAGGTGAGCGATTTGATCGATGGACCTGTATCCATTGGGGTCCCTGTCTGGATGAGACAAATTAAGCAGGATATTGTATGTATTGTTGATTATGAACACAAACTGAAACGGTTTGTCTTGCAAAATTACATGTTCCTCGAATATGTTTCATTTATGTAAAAGCATTAGAAAGCTGGAAACTAGATGTCACCCATCCACATGCCATTATTCACCCGCTCTGACCTTATTGTGCTGCTCCGGCCGTGGCACACCTTCCATCAACCTTGGGCAGTACAATGGAGACGGGTGTTAAGAGCTGGATTGGGGCCTTGACTTTTGCTGTGACATTCCCGTTGAAGCGATTCACCTTTTGAGACGTCTTATGGAACATTTTAGAGCAAAAAAGAAAGACCTTCGCATGATATTTATTGATCTAGAAAAAGCTTATGATAGGGTACCGAGGGAGGTTCTTTGGAGAACTTTGGAAAAAAGAGGTATCCCATTGACATATATTAACCTTATAAGAGACATGTATGATAGTGCAAAAACATGTGTGAGGACTCATAAAGGAACGACAGACTTCTTTGAAGTTAATATTGGGTTACATCAAGGATCAACTTTAAGTCCATACTTATTTATAATGGTGATGGATGAGTTAACAAAACATATTCAAGATGAAGTACCTTGGCGTATGTTATTTGCAGATGACATTGTATTAGTGGAGGAGTCTAAGGAAAAAGTTAATAAAAAATTGGAACTATGGAGAGAAACATTAGATTAGAAAGCAAAGGCCTCTGACTTAGTAGAACAAAGACAGAATATATGGAATGTAAGTTTGATCATTTGGCTACTTCAGAGGATATAGAAATTAAAATTGGCACACATTTCATTCCCCAAAAGGAAAGTTTTAAATACCTAGGGTCAATTTTTCAAAGTGATGGAAGAATTGATGGAGATGTTACACATAGAATTAATGCTGGTTGGTTAAAATGGAGAGGAGCATCAGGTATTCTTTGTGATAAGAAGATACCATTAAAATTAAAAGGTAAATATTATAGAGCAGCAATTAGGCCTGCCATGTTTTATGGTTCTGAGTGTTGGGCAGTTAATCATCAACATGTACAAAAGATGTCTGTGACAGAAATGAAGATGTTGAGATGGATGAGTGGTCATACAAGAAAAGACCGTATACATAATGAGGTTATTAGAAACAAATTAGGAGTGGCACCAATAGAGGATAAAATGAGAGAACATCGTTTAAGATGGTTTGGACATATAGAAAGAAGATCAAAAGAAGAACCTATAAGAAGGTTAGAAAAACTAAATTTGGAAAGTATTAAAAGAGGTAGAGGACGACCACAAAAGTGTTGGAAAGAAACAATAAAGAATGATCTAGCTTATTGTGAGTTAATTGCTAACATGGCACATGATAGGGATCTGTGGAAACAAAGAATCCATGTAGCCGACCCCGTCTAATATGGGAAAAGGCTTAGTTGTTGTTGTTGTTGTTGTACATGTCTCTTATAATGAGATACTTCTTTTTTCTAAGCTTGTCCAAAGAACCTCTCTCGGTACCTTATCGTAAGTTTTTTCTAGATCAATAAATATAATGTGAAGGTCTTTCTTTTTTGCTCTAAAATGTTTCATAAGACGTCTCAAAAGGTGAATCGTTTCAACGGTAGATCTGCGTGGAATGAATCCAAATTAGTTCTCAGTTGTACTCGATTCTTGTCTTAACGTACGTTCGATAATTCTTTTTTACAATTTCATAGTAAGGCTCATTAACTTGATACCCCGATAATTCGCATGTCTCCCTTGTTCTTATATATGGGTATAAGTGTATTCACTCTCCATTCCTCGGGCATCTTTTGGTTTCTCCATATTTCATTAAGTGAGCTAAGTGATTCCTGTTTCTCCTAAGATTTTCCAAACTTCTATAGGAATATTGTCTGGTCCTACCGATTTACCACCCTTGATATGTTTAAGAGCCTCTTTGATTTGAGATGAAGGTATTACTAAGAAATGGTGAAAGTAGTTTAGAGAGAGAGAGAGAGAGGTGTAGCAAGGAAACAACTAAAGAAGATTGGTGAGAGAGAGACGTTCAAAATATTGTTTATTTCTCTTGGTGGAAAGAAAAATTGAACGTCTCTCTTTTACCAAACTTGTTTACCGTTGTTTCCTTGCAACAGCGCCTCTGTCTCTCTCTCTCGCATTCTTTGTGTGTGTTGAATAGCGTAAAGGGTTTAGAAATGTTATATTGGAGCTGACTTGAAGGTGTTCCTCTTGTTTATCGTGAGGAAGGTGATGCTCATGAAATCCGACGATTGCTTGCAAACCCTTTCGAAAGAGTTGGGGAGTTCAAGTGGTTAACATATATAAAGTAATAGGTGACTGACTGAACTGATTTATTTGGGTTATTATATTATCTTTTTCCTTTTCTTTTCTAGAGATACTTCTCAGTTTTCCAGTTTTTCAGGTTTGTTTTTTAAATTTGCGGGGTTATGAGGCCAAACTGAAATCAACAGTTCTAAATCACAGTTAATTATGTTATATATATACTTTCACCTTATGGCTTACTATGTTCAAAATGCCTAGACTTTGTCACGATACACCACCTTCAGGTTAAAATCACGAAGAACTGCACAAAGAGTAATAGTTCATCCGGCTAAGGGGTCGACTGGAAAGTTGGAAAGAATCACCAAGAACTCATGGCAAAACCAAAACCAAGCCCTCTTCTTAGTCTTTTGCCAAAATTGTAATACAGAACCAAAGTTAATCGTTCTCCCAAATAAGTAGGATCAGCTAAATGCATTCTTAGTAGCAAAATATACCCGTTTTATTTGGTTAAAACCATTCATCAAATGGATATTTATTTTATTTTATTTTATTTCTTATTGTAACCAAAAGATGGAATATTCGTTATTTTATTATTTTATATTTTGAAGTCCATATTTCTGGGATTCCACATAGTTGGTTGTACCACTGCAAACTTTTAAACTTTGCAGCATTCACACACGAGCAAATCATGTAGGCTTTTTAGTAAAATATGATGCCTTGTTCTTTCTCCATCTCACTCATTTTAGTAGGACCCTCTTTCCCCAAGGCAAATTAGCATGTATGATCTTTCACCT
The DNA here is from genome assembly GCA_036023115.1 of Brasenia schreberi. NCBI lineage: Eukaryota > Viridiplantae > Streptophyta > Magnoliopsida > Nymphaeales > Cabombaceae > Brasenia > Brasenia schreberi. The sequence goes on from JAYKKT010000014.1 coordinate 1,516,493, forward strand.
CTCTTTGCTCTTCTCTATCTCCCCCTTCCTGTATCACAATACCATGCCCAAAAGGCTTGTGGAAACACGTTCCTGGCTTTCTTGGGAAAATGTCATAGCTTTACATTGATTTTACAACCATTCTTTTTCTTTCCTTCGGAATTTCACCATTCCTATGTGACAAACCATGAGAAAATGTGCCTACTGTTTTTCTGTTAAGGTTTTAACTCCGTTTCTCTGCCTTGGAGCCTTTGACACAAGTGGGTTACCTTGTATTTTTCTGCATAAAGTTTAAACTAATGTTTGGCCTTTTGATATTTCTATTCTCGGTCTCATTGAAAGCGATGGTAGAGACATGGGGATGAAAACTGGAATCTACTTTATTTATTTATCTGGATCTGGTGAGCAGTCAATGCTCCAATATTTGCTTCTTGTCCCTTTATGCTCTCCAGGTTTCAACTACTCCTTCTACTACAGACAAGGAGGCACACACATATAATATATTGATGTATGTGTATATTGATATGCATATTATGTATGTTTCGATTTTAATGTTCATCGTTACGGTGTCAATGACTTAACAATCACCTGTTAAAGTAGAAACCAGGGTGGTTGATGTGTGGTTTTCTCTTTTCTTTATCAGCCTTGGATACTGCTGTGCAATGATACTTTTACCTTTGACATTTCTTGGTATTCTCCAAATCAAAAGCTGCTATAGTTGCTTGCTGCTTGCTACGCTTGCAAGAAATTACCTACTGCTATTTTCCGGTCAAACCACCATTTTGCTGTGCTTTGGTCTCGTACCATTTCTCGTCAGAGTCTCTTCCTCATTGGGATGATCTTATTCTTATCAGATCAAAGGTCTACATCGTTTTTTTACATGCCCATGTTAGTGGAATTGGATTATCTTTTCTTTGTTGTTTAGGGAAGGATTGTGGGTCCTTTGAATGATATTCAGCTGTTGATGTTGGATTTCTTGATCTTATTATTAGTCAGTCAAGAAGCTTATTCTGTCTACATCACCATTGTTGATGGAATGGAAGAAAACAGTTTTCATGATTTGCCGGCCAATGGGAAAAAGAGAAAAAGGATGGCTGATTGCATTTCAGGGGACCCCAATCAAACATTTCAAAATGCAGAGGTCACTGTTATTTCCTCTCGGAACTAACATTTATTTTTTCCTTTTTTTTGAATGGTTTTGGCTTGTTATGACATTATGCTTGTGAATTGTGTTATTTTCTGTTTGTAGACAGTCGAGTCTGATCAATCGAGGGACACTTCATATGTGACCAGCGACTCCATGAAAGCAATGGAAGAACAAAATGCTTGTGAAAATATCAACACGCTGAATGCCAAGCAAAGTGTGGAACAGAGTCAGATTGTTAGTGCTTTGAAGGAAAAGTATGTTCGTGTAAGAGCTAGACGCTGTCAGGCAACAAACAGCCACAGCCTCGCTGAAAGAGTAAGATTTCTGAAAGCATCCATTTACATTAGGTGTGTTGTCCTAAAAAGCTCTTGCTTTATGCTTAAATATAGGTAAGAATGGAAAAGATAAGCGAGAGCATGAAGTTTCTTCAAGATCTTGTTCCGGGTTGTAACAAGGTACCTGAATAATCTGAGAGATTCTTTGAAAAGTTTGTCTCCCTATCAACGTTTAGTTGTATTATTTAAAATTATGCAGATCATTGCCAGGGCATTAATGCTGGATGAGATAATAAACTATGTCGAATCACTCCAAAAGCAGGTTGAGATAACCATATTTACTGCAAGCACTTCTAAATCATCACTCTGCTGTAGGATTATTTCCTGTTAACTTGAATGCCTTGTTCCAGAGTTCTGCAAATTGCGGTCGCACATTTGTGACTGAGGCATCTCACATGAGTCTGTTCTCCGCTTCTTGTCAATGCTACAGTCAGTCCTCAACTGGACATTGATATTGAAGGGATTTTCTCCGAGTGTGTAAGTAGTTTCACTATCATAATTAGTATTCATCTTACTTTGTGATCCTCATGTCTAGATTGTATTATCATCTGCAGATTTTTCGTTCAGGCGCCCATGGTTCAGGGCTTCATGGTTTCACACCAAACATTTATTCTTCAGCCTACTGATATAGGAACTGAATTTGAAGGCATCTTTAAAGGAAGTACAAACTCCCAGCTATTGCAAACGGAACAGGTACTCCTACATATTTTGCAACGTCTTGTATGTATTCAGATACAGTCCGCATGCTTCTATCTTAATCTACCGAGAGAATGGCATGGCAGATGCTAAATATCTATGAACTTCAAGATCTGGCACATCCGGGATTCGCCTTTGCAGGAAACCCCTCTATTCTGGAGTGCAATTGTGAACGTTTTTGTTTGCGTATTCTGAATTTTTTATTGTCATGATTGTCTGAATACTGATGTGTCTATCTGTTACTCTGCAGTTAAAGCAAAAGTTGACAACTGAAGCTTTCGCATGCTTACTGCTTGTTGACATACTTGAGATAGAAAAAAGTTGGCACTACTAAAGTTTGCTGAAAGCTGTTTCTCCTTGAAGGGTTCGTTCTTTCCTAGTGTAAATATATCATTAGTTTGGGAACCAGAATATTTCAGTCAACAGATATTGATTTAGAGAGGAAGATTGGTACTCAAAAGAGCTGCATATGTTTTATTTAAAGCTCTTAGTCATTGCTCATCCTTCGATTTTTAGAAGAAATGACGGGTATCTGCAGATACTTATACAGCAGAAATGGATAGAAGATGCTTTTAGCAAATTGGGTTTGCTTGTGATATGCACCGGTTGTACTTTCTCTTCATATTGTCAGTGTAATGTGTTTGTAGTATCGACTTTTTCCCCCCGTTGCATTGTAGTATTGACTTTACTGGTTAAGAAAGTGAACTTGTCCGATTCGGGGGACTGGTAACCTCTTTGAAGAGAAGCTGTATACCTGTAGTATAACATCACCTAAGTCAAACTATTTGATTATTTATTGTTTGGGGTCTTGTATATATATATATATATATATATATATATATGTATGTGTGTGTATGTCAGAGAGAGAGAGAGAGGGATTGAGATGAGAGATTGCACACAGAATGATGACATTGTTTCATCTTGTTTATGAGTATACACTGTCAGAGGTTCCTAGGATCTAGCTTTCCTTTATATATATATGTGTGTGTGTGTGTGTGTGTGTGTGAGAGAGAGAGAGAGAGAGAGAGAGAGAGAGAGAGAGAGAGAGATGTACACAGCACAGAAGGATGACATTGTTGCATCTTGTTTAGCTCGTGTAGCTTAATGAAGTGAACTCAAAGCGAGTCCAACCAGGCCGAACCATGAGCAGCTCGATTCGTAATTCGTGTAGCCGCCGTCCTCGTATTTTGCCAAACACCGGCCCTTAAAAAAGTCCCACTTACACAGAGCAATAGCTTACCTGGCAAGGGCACGACTCACAACTCACAAGTTAAAGGCCATGAGTTCAATGCCAGGGTTGTGCATCTGGTTTCTTCCTCATCGTACAAAAAGGAAAGTTTTCACTAAGAGCAATAATGCATCTGGTTAGGAGGTGGGCTAACGAGTTAAAAGGTCATGAGTTCAATAACCGGCCCGAGCGGTTGCGTTCGCCTCCCCGTTTTTAAAAAGGGAAAAGAAAAATTTAAGTCTTTCGGAAAAAAGTACATATATTTTAAAAGACCTTGCAAAAGTGACCTCAACTTTTTTTTCTTTGCTAGAAAACGGCTCGATTTTACCGTTATTGCGTTTGGCCGCCTATTACCAGTGAGGCGCGGTGAAGTCAAAGATGATCTGTTTACTAGAGAACGTCAAACGAGGAAAGAAAGAATATCGAAAAAGGAAGCAAAGGAAAGAGAGTAAAGACCAGAGGACGACGACTTTGCTGGCGTTCTTCAATTGCCTTGATTCATCGTCCTTCGGTTCCCTAATGCAAAAGCGGACGATGCTCTCTGTGTTTCTTGAATTCCCCGTAAGGAAAGGAAACAGAGTTTGGTGTTTCATCCTTCAGAGGTAGAAGGTTTGGTTAATTTTTCTTCTTCTTTTAACTAGTTTAACGGAATCGCTTTATCGCGGTTGCCTTTGTGGCTTTGCCTTTGATGCGAGGGTTGAACAAGCGACGTGTGAATGGGTCTTTTCGATTGCTTTTCTGCAATTGGTTTGTTAATCTCCGAGGAATTGGAAGGAGTTCAATGATTATCGGATTTTTTGGGGGTGGAGAATTCTGTGGTTTGAATCATGAATTGGATTTTTGTGGAACGAAATTAGCTAATTTGATTTTTGTGTTGCTGAGTTGGGTGTTTTGCTTTGCTAAAGATGAGCTATTGGAAGATACTGGTTTCTCATACGGGTAACTTTCATCTGAGACGGAAGAAAAATAAAGTTATCCACCAAAGGCAGTTCCTAACTTAGTTTGCTGGTTTTAGGTTCATGTTCTACATACCTTGACTGTGTGCAACCTGACAAGCTCATTGTATATTCAATGGAGAACAGAGGGTTTCTGAAGAATTATCAATAGGTATCTCCTTTGAGAAGGAAAATCCTGATTAATTTTGGGGATTTATAGGTCTATTTCCTTAGTAAGTGTATGTGGAGCTATATATAAATGATTAGGGGTACATGCAACAACAGGCCCTGAGATTAGGAGACTCCTTTTCACACTGTCTGGCTCTTTGTTGCTTATGTGCTTATCTTAGAAATTCATGATGTCAAAAACAATTCAGAAAATCTAAAAATTTCAAAATGAGGCTAAAAATGTTTGAATCATAGGTCATCGTTATATGACAAAGTTTTCCTTTCTGGGGGTTATCTTTAATTTGTATATATGTTGGATCTAAAGGCTTTACTCTAGGTTTATTTACCCCATCAATTCCCATGAGCATGTTTACCGTAAAGACTAATCTACTTCTAATTGGTTAAAACACCTTTCTGTGGGACAGATCTGAAGAAGTCGTATAGTTATTGCCCTTCCGGAAATAAAAGAAAATGTCAGGAGTTGGTAATTCACAGCAGAACCTAAGAAAAGCTTTAGGCGCTTTGAAGGACTCCACGAAGGTTGGTTTGGCAAAAGTAAACAGTGACTACAAGGTATTCTTTCATCTTCCATTAAGATTTTAGCCCTTTGTAAATTAATAAAACTCAATGGGATATCGTTGAAATTCTATTTCATTTAGGAGCTAGATGTTGCAATAGTCAAGGCTACCAACCATGTGGAGCAATTAGCTAAAGAGAAACATATCCGCAGTATGTTTTCTAACTTTTGTACAGGCCTTGCTGATTTATGCTGCTTTCATTATATACATATTGGAACTCTATACTCCATTATTTGTTTTTATGCATTTCTCTTTAGTTGCTTTCATGGCAAGCATTTGTCTTAATTCCAGTTTCTTCTTTTTCTAAATGTGATTATTTGGTCCCTCGAGCAGCTATCTTTGATGCAGTTTCCGCTGCAAGACCACGGGCTGATGTTGCGTACTGCATACATGCTCTTGCTAGACGTCTGGCCAAGACACATAACTGGGCAGTATGTGTTGACATTACTTGCTTTATTTTTTCCTTTATTATCTCCTTGTGCACTCTCTTTTACTCTGAAAATATGCATTCTGAACCAAGAAAACTTTGATAACAATCATAACATGCTACGTCCTGTCTGGTTTATCATGTCAATCAACTTTTGTTTTTGAAAAATAGTAAATAGTCTTTAGTCTGAGCTTCTATGCAATTAAATTCTGTCTCTACTACTAACCTCTCAGTCTCCTCTTGGATATTTAACTGAAGAGTTTGAATATTGGTGTTGGTTAACTTTATCAAATATCCCATGTTCTGGATATTGATCACTCTTGTAGCAAGCGTTTCTTCTATTCATGTACCCTTAGCTGGTGACAACCTCAGTGTCATAGTAGCTGGAATATTAAGGAGGTATACATGATTGTTTATAATTTTCTTTTGGCTTTGACATGTCATTTGGATTGACAGCCTTACCATGTTACAATCCCAGGAAGAAAACAGTGATCATTCTCTTCTCAATCTCAACTAATTGGTAATACACTAAGTTAGGCCATTTTGGTATCTTCATCCTATACATATTGATGACTTAGATTAGTCATGTGATATACAGTCTGGGGTCCAATATGGTGGTGTTTTGGGGCATCCCCGCCTAGCGACGCACTGCAGAGAGGCCGAATGTAGTGATAAGTAAGCAAGGGCCACTACGGTATCGCACCGTATCGTACGATACGGATAACACTAGTAGTACCTCGTATCACAAAAGATTAGCTTTCTTAAGAGTAGAAAGACATGACTTTTGAAGTGTAGCTGCCTAATCACTTTATGGAGAAGAAGAAAGAGAGAGAGAGCAACCGACACCCATAGAAGGGTCGTGTGCTACCCATGTGTTCTTGATTGTTCAAGTTGTTTTTACAGAAGCCTCGAAGAGATCGCTCGTGCACGTGTGGTGAAGAAAGAACCAGTTTTTTTGGCAAGTTTGGGGTTCGAAGTATCTCACTCCCAACTTGAGGGGGAGTGTTGAAGAATATGAGTTTATAGTCAGTTTTAGTAAATTTGATGCTTTTAGGTATTATTGTAATTGTTCGGAGTACTAAGGGCATTTTGGTCATTTTATGTTTTACAACTCCTTATATAAGGGTTGATAAGTTGTATTAAGGTTAAGAGTTTGGTGATTAAGAAAGAGGGGGGATGACCTCCATTGGAGGTCCGCCTCCTCCTCCGATCTCCACATTTTCTCTTCAATTTTTTTCTTCTCCATTGCACAACTGCATTTTCCAATAGGGGGTGTTAATGTAATAGGGCGCGGGCCAGCATGTCCAAGGCGCAGGCCCTGGCCACAATCGTTGGATGGCTCCAACGACTAGTGGCTGGCGAAGGGGCCAACCAGTGACCCTATCTTTATTTGTTTTTCTCATTCTTTCTTGCTTCTAATGTAATCAATGTATACTCTATAAATACCACTCTAATCCATGAATAAAGTATGATGTCATCGTACAGCTTTTGCCTTGTGTTTAGTTTGCTTCCGCTCTCTTGATTGCTATATTTGAAGTTTGACACCCATACTCGAGTGACTTGGGAATCTTGGCGATTTGTCGAAGTTGCATCGTGAGCATCAACCTTCGATCATCAACACCAATTTACAATACCTTCACATGATATTTATTGATCTAGAAAAAGCTTATGATAGGGTACCGAGGGAGGTTCTTTGGAGAACTTTGGAAAAAAGAGGTATCCTATTAATATACATTAACCTTATAAGAGACATGTACGATGGTGCAAAAACATGTACGAGGACTCATGAAGGAATGACAGACTTCTTTGAAGTTAATATTGGGTTACATCAACGATCAACTTTAAGTCCTTATTTATTTATAATGGTGATTGATGAGTTAACAAAACATATTCAAGATGAAGTACCTTGGTGTATGTTATTTGCAGATGACATTGTATTAGTGGAGGAGTCTCAGGAAAAAGTTAATAGAAAATTAGAACTATGGAGAGAAACATTAGAAAGCAAAGGCCTCCGATGTAGTAGAACAAAGACAGAATATATGGAATGTAAGTTTGATCATTTGGTTACTTCAAGACATAGAAATTGAAATTGACACACATTACATCCCCCAAAAGGAAAGTTTTAAATACCTAGGGTCAATTTTTCAGAGTGATGGAAGAATTGATGGAGATGTTATGCATAGAATTAATGATGGTTGGTTAAAATGGAAAGGAGCATGAGGTATTCTTTCTGATAAGAAGATACCATTAAAGTTAAAAGGTAAATATTATAGAGCAACCTGCCATGTTTTATAGTTCTGAGTGTTGGGCAGTTAATCATTAATATATACAAAAGATGTCTGTGACAGAAATGAGGATGGATGAGTGGTCATACAAGAAAAGACCGTATACATAATGAGGTTATTAGAAACAAATTAGGAGTGACACCAATAGAGGATAAAATGAGAGAATATCGTTTAAGATGGTTTGGACATATAGAATGAAGATCAAAAGAAGAACCTCTAAGAAGGTATGAAAAACTAAATTTGGAAAGTATTAAAAGAGGTAGAGGACGACCACAAAAGTGTTGGAAAGAAACAATAAAGAATGATCTAGCTTATTGTGAGTTAACTGCTAACATGGCACTCGATAGAGATCTGTGGAAACAAAGAATCCATGTAGCCAATCCCGTCTAGTGTGGGAAAAGGCTTAGTTGTTGTTGTTGTTATTGTTACCTTTGTCTATGTGGTCCCAAGCCAGATAAAAGAGGGTAGTTGTGTTAGGTAGCGTAAAATTAATGTAATCTTTGCTAGATATCATACTATGGGTGGCGATATTTCAGTATCTTATCGGATTAGAATTCCAAAGCTAGCTGTGCTCGTGAGAGAGCGTTAGTGTATCACATTGCAATAGAATTCCAAGGTGTGTGTGATTAGGAGAGAATAGTACTAAGATGGGTGACCTCTAAGGAAGTGCATGTGCTGCACCCTCTAGCCTCAAGGTGGGAAAATGCATGGTAAGGTTAAGGTTAAGGTTTAGACCAGCCATGGTTTTGGGTTTCTTCCATCATCACATTTGGTCTTGGTATTGATATATTGTGTTAGGTTTTGGTTTGTGGTTATGGCCATGATGATGGTCAATGGTGGAATTTGGCTTATAAAGAAGTTGAAAGTAACTCAGAGGAGAAATAGGTAATCTCTTAGACAGTGTCTGCTTGTTGTTTTGTTTACTTGTTGTTCCAAGAAGAGGTTACTTTCAACCATTTGATATAGTAAAGAGTACATAAATTTTTTTGTATTGGATGCAGCTGCATAGAAATAATTTAGTTTGGAGAACCGTGAACTTTTTTGTAGTTTTGTTTCTCTGGTAGATGTACGTGTTGTCACAAATATATCCAACAGTCACAAATTCATGATAGTTTTCTGCTGTCTCAACAAATAACCAACTGAAGCTACAATAAGATTTCTGCTTGTATATGTGACTCACGCAAGGGGTTCTAATACATGCCTGCCTTGCGAAGGATTTTGTGGTTTGAAGAAATTTCAGAATGCAAACACAAAAAAGAACCTGACTATTGAGTATAAGTGAGATGTAATAAAGCTTCATCGAACTGTATTTCCCATCATTAGAATAGACAAGTCATCGAGTTATGTTAAAGATGAAAATTTTGATAGTCAAACAGCATTTACTGATGATATGCAGCGAATGCTGGAGCCAACTTTATCGAAGTGCAGTTTGAAGTGTTATCTAGCAAGTCTTGTAGTGCATGAAGCTTTGCTCCTGTATGTTTGTTTTCTACTAGTAATTTTGTTGCCTCACATGCTTATGCAGTTGGCGACTCAAATTTCCAACATGTTAATCCTATCACCACATGGCACATGATAGAGCTCTGTGGAAACAAAAAGTCCATGTAGCTGACCCCATCTAGTATGGGAAAAGGCTTAGTTGTTGTTGTTGTTAATCCTATCACCATAATCAATCTTTTCTCCTTATTTGTCTTTTTCCTCAAGTAGTGTTGTGCATTTGAATTTAGGTCATGAAGTTCTGTCATTTGACATTCCCATAGGTTGCACTGAAATCCTTGATCATCATACACCGTGCACTAAGAGAGGTCGATCCCACATTCCGTGAAGAGCTCATCAACTATAGTAGGAGCAGGGGTCATATTCTGAACTTATCTCATTTTAAAGACGACTCAAGCCCAAGTGGTAATCATTTACTGAGTTACTTTTGTGGCCTCTCGTCATTTTCAACTGGATTTTCGTCATCTTACTGCTTTATTCTGCCTTGTTTGTTCTTGTTGATATTAAGCATGGGACTATTCTTCATGGGTTCGCACCTATGCTCTGTATCTAGAAGAGCGCTTGGAATGTTTCCGCATGCTGAAATATGATATAGAGACAGAGCCTTCCGTAAGTTGTTTGTATTAAGTTCATTTTAGTATGCATATGGTGCAATATTTGGTTACTGTTGGGCAGTACATGTTAGCTATATTGAGACCGTTAGCTCTGTACTATGTAATTTTGTGCCAATTAGTTTACGCTGAGTGTCAGGATATTTAGATATATCTTCTTGATGGGATATTGAGATGCATTACGTATCAGACACTAACGTTACACAAAAGATTGAAAAAGAAAACTTGAGACAGAGGGATTCTTTGGATGAATTGCTGAATATTATTGTCTCTTTTATTCATGAATCTTGTTATTTCCATGCAAGTCTGCTACTAATATTCACATTCTTTCACTGTTCATTTAGTATTTATTCAATATATTTAGTTTGTTTTGTTTTCCTTTAACAAAATTATGTTTGTGCTATGGATAATTCTTTTAGAGTACCAACACCCTTAGCAATGTTAGAAAGCGCTGTTGACACATATCAGATTGGCTAGAAGTCATCTAATTCCGTTTCTGTAGTTTGACCAGGCTGGGTCTTTTGGTGTCGCATTGCTAAGTGGAATATTTGTTTCGCTAGAATGGAATTCAGCCTAATGGAAACGGCTTTAGCTGATAGTCAGGCAGTTAGAATTCAACCAAAGGCCTCAATCCTTCCACAAGCTAATCCTAGCACAGGCAATGGCTCCTGGCGTCAGAATTTTCCTCAGTTGTTCCAATCCCTTGAGATGTAGAGGTGGTTCCTGTGTTACCAGTGTGAGAGAAAAGAACAAAAGCTGTTTTTCTTGTTCTCACTTGAATGTGCCAGTTATGACTAGAGGTATTTCCATGGTTCAGGAAAGGATTGGGTAAAAATAAAACCACTTTTTTTAGGAAATCAGAAATCTAAACATCATTACTGATTTTTTTTGGTTGAAGATACATCTAAGCTTAGAACTTGCTCATATATAGGTTATACCGCTATAGCATTATAAGCTGTTTATTTTATTCGTAAATCTTTCATTACGGTCCCACTTGCACTTTCTTGAGTATTTGGCATTGAATAGATTGTCAAATAAGACGTTAAGAGAACTCTTGGCACAATATCATGCTCTCAGAAAGCTAGAGAGTTGGAGACAATTGACTTGCTTGAGCAACTGCCAGCTCTGCAGGAGCTTCTTTTTCGCCTTCTAGCTTGTCAGGTGATTTTTGTATGATTGGATAATTTGCCAGTTTCAAATTTTCTTATTCTTCATGAAGCAACTTTGCTCAACGATCTCAACTTTTGCTTTTGCAGCCAGAGGGTGCCTCTACATATAATCATGTCATCCGATATGCACTTTCCATGGTTAGTACAACCTGCTTGCATGTGAGTTGCAACTACTTGTTTCTTCTTTCTGCTGACCTTATTTGTGCAGGTTGCAGGTGAAAGTATTAAGCTTTATAATGCTATTAATGATGGAACTCTCAATCTGGTTGATAAGGTAGATTTCTCGTGTTCCTGAAAATTTTAAGGTTAAAGCCATTGCCTGGTGAATAATGACTGCCTCTTGTGGCAGTTTTTTGAGATGCAGCGACATGATGCCATTCGAGCACTTGAAATCTATCAGAAGGCAGGGCATCAGGTGCACACATATATAGATGATTATGCATTTCCTGTACAAATGGGTTACTTCCAAAATTTCTGTAACTCATTTCTCCACTCATATACACATGATATTTGTAATATATTAATCTCTGGTTCAGGCAGAAAGGTTGTCTGAGTTTTATGAAGTTTGCAAGGGAGTACACCTAGGACATGGACAGAGGCTTCCAAAAATAGAACAGGTTTGGCGTTAATTAAATTTAACCATGCAGTTTCTTGCTTTCTTTCTTTTGTGCTAAGTCTTTCTCATGCATTGCTTATTCTGCTTTTGCAGCCTCCTCCATCATTCATCACTGCCATGGAGGAGTATATTAGGGAAGCACCACTGTCATTAATAGTTCGGAAGGACATGGTATTGATACTTTCTCTTTTTCTATAGAGAATCTTTAGTAACTTGTTTTGGGAACCCTTTTTGGTTAGTCAAAGAGCTAGTTAGACATGTGCAGACTTGCAGCACACTTTATACAGGGGTAACTCTCTGGTTGATTATTTCATTGAACTGTCTCTGTCTCTCTCACCCTTAGAATTCATTCTGGAACTTGTGTCCTATACCCTGTGAATATCCTAGAAGAAAATAGAGGTATAATAAATGAAGATGCTGAAAACACAGAAAGTGGTCAGATGGCAATTCTTTTCAAGTTTGGTGACAGTGAATATGACTTCCTCTTCATTGAAGTCAAACATGGGAAAGGATCTTCCTCGTTTTATGCAGAGATTTCTATAGTATATCAAAAGCCATAACTTTTTATTTATAGTTTCATTGTTTTGCATCCTGGGCTCGTTGTCCTTACCTTTGCTTAAAATTCTGTAGAGTCAAATTATATAAGGACTGATTCAAGCTAGGGATCTGTTCAGCCTGTTAAACATTCTTAGCCTCTGTCTAGTATCATAGTTGATCTCTATTGGACTTGACTCGTCTGTGCCTTTCTAAATATGTGATTACATGCCTACTGGACTTGATAGGGCACAGGCTTCAAACAGTTAGCACAAGTACACATGAAACTGAAAGCTTAGTGAATGACCATAGGCAGGCTTCAGACAGGTGTGGTTGAGTTTATAACCATATATTATGGGATCATCATCTTCCCGATGCTTCATCCTATATAGGTATTACCACAGCTTTGCACAATTCTTTCCAAGGGGAAACGTAGTGTTGTTTGTGCACTGCTATTTTCCAAGAAGAAAACCAAGCCTTTTCTCATACTGGTGGGGTTGAGTATTTAAAATCCATGGTAAGAGAACCAAAAAGGAGTTGTACTCTGGCCATCAGCTACCCAATGTAATCCTTCTCTGATCCAAGATTGAGGACAGCAGAAGGTCAAAACTATTGCCACAGGTGAAGTATCTATTATTGCTAATGCACAAAATTTGCTGACCTGTATAGCTAGATTTGCTATGCGCACATATGCAAGTTTTGTTGTAACCTGTTACTGCCAAGTAATGTGGCCATCAAGCTGGCTATCTGCAGCTTGCAGGCTAAATCAGTTAATTTACACGGAAAAGTGTTCAAGTTCAATATTTGCAAACAAATGATGTTGCGAACTACACTATTATTTATATGTGAAACATGAATATGTTCTTGCGGTTCTCAAATGAGGTTCCACTTCCTGCCCATGACGTGATATCATTTTACAGGCTTATAATTATACTACCCAAGGGCATATTGACCCTTACACTCTTTTGTGTATTTTCAGGCAGCACAAATCGATTGATTCAGTTATATGTGTGCTATAGTTAAGTTGATTCAAATGGAAATGTTGTAATGGAGAAACTTGCATGGTTACAAAATAAGGAAGTGAATGGAGAGCACTTGAGGTTTTGGGTTCATGTGAGTTGATAAGGAAGTATGACGCTGTCTTAATGCATCTGGATATTTGTAGTGGTAGTTCCAGTTTAAAGTGCGTGTTTCATGTAGGTTGTTAGAATGATGGCTTCTGAGAATGATGCACTTTCTATCGGGTCTAGGACTTATTTTCTTGCTTATGCTTTGCCCTGTTCAATTCTTTGATTAGGAAAGTGCTACCAAAGGCCATGCCCCAAAGCTGCCAATTGCACCTCCAAAGATTGTTAAGGAATTGGAGTATAAGAAACCTATAGACGAACAAATGCCAGGGTCACCACCACCACCACCTCCTCCAAGGGCTGTCTTAACTGAACCTCCAAAAGCTGAAGCTGTAGCTTCTCCTTCACTTGTTGATCTTCTGGTATGCTTCCATTGACATTTCAAATTTGTTGATATTCCACTGCTTTTGATGCTTGCTCATATCCGCACTCTGATATCTATGCCAGGAAACAAATGAAATGAGCCAGGGCGCATCAGAACTTGATGAGAGAAATGCCTTAGCACTTGCCATTGTTCCATCTGGTGGAATTTTATACCAGTTTCTACTAGAAGATCTATGTACTCTTTTGATTGGTTAGTAGTTATTCATAATCTCATTTTATTACCTATTTGATTGCAGAAGGTTTTTCGAATAGTCAAACTGTTCCTGATATAAGTAATGGCGCTACTGGATGGGAGCTTGCACTTGTAACAGCTCCAAGTTCTAGTGGAAGTGCTGTAGCAGAAAGCAAATTGGTAAGTCCGAAGGGTGTAAAGTCATCTTCACTCTCTCGTTAACAATATGGTCCACTTGAAATTTGATGTTTAACGTCTGAATTTATGGTTCTCATATATAACTTCTATTAGGCGGGAGGATTGGATAGGCTTATACTAGACAGCTTATACGATGATGCGATCACAAGGACAAACCAGATTGGCAGCTACCATGTGGGCCAGGTTGCACCAAATCCCTTTGAGTATGCCCCATCCATGTACGACCCATTTCATGCCTCCGCCAAGATCATGCCTCCAGCAGGTGTGCAGATGGCAGATATGTCTTACCAGCAACAGTTCATTGCACAGCAGCAGCAACCGCAGCAGAACATGATGGGTCAGCAACTTTCTAACAATCCATTTGGAAACCAATATGGAGGAGTGGATGCTAATTTCCATCATCCTCATAATCCCTACACCGGATATCTGTGAAGCTTGCCGGTTCTTATAAGCAAAATCAACTGCAGACGAAAGATGGGGGAGGTATAGAGACAGTATATAAATCATTGCATGCTCTTATTTGGAATAGCTTACTCCTGGAAGGCACAGCCATTCATCTCTCGAAAGGAAGACGGTGACAGAATACACAAGTTCAGAAAATTATTCATCTGTCTCCGAACATCCTAGGGAACAATTGAGTGAATAAAGCTGTATTTGTTTCATGGGATATATAAACGTCATTTTTGCACAGATTGAAAGCAATTGTTTGTTTATAGTGAAGTGACTGGCGTTAAAGGTTATATCACAATATACTGCTGCCTTCTTGTATAAATACATTCTTCAAATAGATATGGAGACTCTTTAAACAAGATTTTGTATCTGCGGAAGGAGCGGGGATCAAGCGAGGCCTTAACATGGGTGTGTCATGTGGGTGTTACTTTTTGACAGCATGGATGGTCTTTATGGATGGCTAGGTCATGCCCGTCTATATTTATCAAAAGTAGGTAAAGCCAACCGACCTGAAATGTTTCCTGGGCACTTTCAGTTAAGTGGAGCACACACGTTTGAGGTTGTGTTTATGTCAGGTCTCCATGTCATGTCCGAGATTGCCGGCAATTTTATGTTTCAGGTTGTACCCATGTCATTTTGATGCCCGTGTCAGAAGCGTGTCGATTCAATAATTCGTCACTTTGGATAGACAAAATCACACTTTCTCACTGTTCTATTCATGTCGAGTTTTCATGTCATCTCTGAGATTGCCGCAGCTAGGTCTTGAGGTTCAAGAATCGATTGCTCGATATGAGGGGAGAGAGGTTGAATTGCCCTGTGGACCTCATGTTAGTGCCTTCCATGATTTTAGCTCATGAGTGTAAATTGCACCTGCTTAATGTTCCTTTAAGATTGACATGTCAAGGGGTCGATTTTTCTGAAGAGAGGTTGAATGTCTTCTCCGAAAGCTACTGAATCTTGCATTGCGTGACTGAGAATGAATATTAGATACCATATGAAAAAGTTTATACTTGATAAGACCTAAACAAACCAGGTTTTTGGTGACAAGCTTTTCTCCAATCCAGGATTTAGTATCAAATGGCTTTAGACTGGATAGATATTTAAACTGGATCTCTTATGGATCTAAGGACTTCAAAGGGTCCCAAGTAGGGCTAGGTTCTTGTTCTAGATTTTGAGACGGTACATATTTCCAATAATAGTATGGGTATGTCAATGAATTTGTTTCACTACTCAGTGAGCCATCTTACCTAGGGAACCCATTCATAAAACTATCAAGTTCATGGACAGTGTCGGAGGATGCATGCGTCTACTCCCAGCTTGTAGTTACCGCTAAATATTAGATACATTAACCAATAGCTTAATTCGTTACTTATAGATAGATGTTATTTTACAAGGACCACACTTTACATTTTAAATAACATGATTTCTCTTCTTAGTTAAAAAACTTTTCAGGAAAACAATTTCTGAAAATGAAAAACAAAGCAGCTCCAATCGCATAGTGTGCACTCAAACTTCGCAATCTGTATCCTTGTTGTACCTGTGTAAATCTCCTGCCATGTACTCATAAATGGGTTTCTTCTCCTTGTTTTCTTTCATGTTTTCCGTAGAATGGGAAGGGCGAAGCCAGATGCACGCCTGGTATCGAACCCATGACCTTCAATTTGTGAGCTGACCCCCTAGCCAGGTGAGCTTATTGTGCTTCTTCCCCTTGTTTTATAATAAATGAAAACATATTCACACTTTTGAAGGATTGGAAACACATTTCCAAGTCTCTTGTCAGTACCTGCAATAGATATCTTCTGGGAGTTTCTCATAAAGATTATATTATCCAGCACTAATACAATTCGGCAGCCATCTGGCCTTGTTTTCTGCTTAGATCCTTGAATAGAAATCTACAAGCACATAATAAATCCTTTCACATGAGAATTACAACTCAAAAAAGTATCACCGTTGTTTCCTTTGCTTGCCCGTCGGAAACCATGAGAGGGTGAAACCATCCATAGATGTAAAATCTTTTGTAATATACCCAAAATGGTCGACATGCAACAAGATAGCGATGAATGCATGCACATGGTAAGTCAGGTTGCGGGTTGTGCACCAGTCCATATGCTGTCGTCTTCATCCATATTATGGAACTTGCTGCGATAAACTCGTTCATACATTACAGCGGACAATACGCCACGGATTATCAAAATACATACAAAGACAATAGTTCCAAGCGTGCAGACCACCTGCAGGAAAAGAACAAAAAGAACATAACAACCCTCAAACCAATTGACATAACCCAGTGACTTGACGACATTTTATGACGAAGTGGTAGAGTTTAAGCAGCACACGTCACCCTACAAGAGAAACTGTTTTCAGTTGACGAGTCGTTATTGAATGCACTTGTCAAACAACAATTCAAGAACGACCACATCACAAATCAATCCTTTATTTTCCAAGAAATCTCGTTAAGTTATTATGTTGCCAAATGATGACATCTTCACTAAAATTTGGTGGTTCTTTTGCATTTCTTGATTGTGGTCATAAGTCTATATCGCATGGATACATGTGGATATGGTTGGATGCAGATATAGAGGGTATAGGCTAGAATATTTGAAAAAGGATAGGTGTTTAATACACAAAATTTGCATAAAACTTGGGTTAGAGCAAAACATGTTGTCTTAGTTTTAATGTGGGGCACTCGTATTTCTTGAACAGTACCAGAAATTAGACCCAAATTGGTTGGTGTTACTACCGACACACTCATTGCACCCAATCCCTCAGGTGCTGCACCATGCTGAAACAGGTGCATTGATCCTTTAGAAGATATTGCTTTAGATAGAAAAAGAGTATACGGTGAAACCTCCTTAGGGCAGAGCTGTAACCATCAGGTGGATGCTTAGATAGCATACTTTCAAATGAACAAATGTGATTGTATTTTCCTCTCCGATCCTCATTTCCTTTTACAGTATTTTTCCTCAATTAATTTCCTATATATTTGTCAAACAGATTACTTATTATCTCACTCATGTTTGGACTTCCCAACATAGAGCTCACTGTACTTTTTTGCTGTTTTAGTTTATGGCCTGTAGAGTACCTAATGCTTTTGCATAAAAGAGTTAGGGATAAACTAACATTAACTGGTCTTGTGTCCTGAGTGATTCATGCGTTTAACATTGTTTAACAATACTGACCTCCAATCTTAAGAAACCTTTATGTCAACACTCGTATTGCCACAAAAACTCTGCCTATCTATGGTGAGGACTCACCCCAGATAAAGGAGCTTTGCATTGCTTGGTCGAGAACTTTCCAGCACCAATACACAGAACCATATCGGAACTCCAGAATTAAAAGAATGTTTGGGTGAGGAACTAAGACAGGTCGTACACCTAGACTCCTAGTAATCCTTGAGTTGCACCACCCTGTAGTTGGAACACCTAATGTGAGAAAAAGGCTTGATTAAGGTGGAGTAAGGTATTGATATTTCCAGTTAGATAGTTGATCCTGCTCAATCCTTGTCTCTTATCAGCTTGATGCTCAAACTTGATAGACTACAAACATAGAGTAGATACTCGAAGATAGGCACTCATATCCATGCAAATATATCAGTGTGTCTGTGACAGAAAAGAGAAGTCCAATCTAAATCATTGCAGATCGCAAGGAAAACTTTAAATGTGAAGAAACAGATGTGCAAATGTGGTATATCAGAGTATTGATCAGCCCAACTCTGTCCAAGTTATAATGCGGTTCAGTCAATGTTTCATCGTCCTTTCCGATAGATATGCTCAAAAGGATGTAATGTATTACTTTCAATCGGTACATGGTTTAGTAACGTGTATCTGTGAATGACAATCAAAATCTTAACCTTCAAGTGTATGATAAAAGATATCAACGCACTCCATTACCTGAAGAAGGGCCTTCAAGACCCAGAGAAATGCTAGTATAATGGTGCCATTGACAGAAAACTTCACCTGCAACAAGGTACACTCTCATATATCAGACATAAAAAGGTGACTTCTTTACAAGCAATTAACTTTTACGAGAAGATGGTTTCCTTAACCAAAAAAGATTATAAAGAACGATAAACGAATCCATAACATATATATATATATACATATACTCAAATACATGCCAAAATGTTACTTCATTACTGATAGTATCTGAGGTACTAGCTCAGTGAATGTATCACCATTCATAAGAAGCATATATCAACTGATGTTGAGAAAAGTATGTGAGGCTAAATGAAGCGCCTTGGATAATTGCACCCCACAGCAATTTTTGTACAACCACAGCCAAAAGAAAACCTTCTCCCACACTAAGCTAGGTAGGCTACCAGGATTCATTGTCACCATAGAGATCGATCGCATCTTGTATTGATCTTTAACTCCAAAGATCATATTTTCCTCAGTATGGACAAAGGCCATGTTTCATTATTTTGTATTTCCTTTCAAACATCATGTGCCTTCCTCTCTCATTTGAAGTGCTCACCATCTAATGTCTCGCACTATTTATCGAAAATTCACATTTTGAACCTGCTCAATTAACTAAAGTTTTCATTCTAAAAGAACAGAAATAAGTCAGCAAACAATTAGAACTGAATATTCAGATAACGAACTGCTCCAAGAAATAATACACTGCCTTAACATCACCAGGCTCGTTTCAAAAATCAAAATACATTGCACAGAACTGCAAATTTGCCATTCAGAAAACCAAAACAAAGATAGAAACCCTAACCAATTTCGATGGGATCGAGCGAGGCAGCATCGATCTGACAGCCCTGCTCGCCCTCCGCGAGAGCTTCCGGAAAACGTTATGAACAAACTGCACCAACAGATCGAGACTACGGTCCGCTTCTTCCTCTTCCACGTCGTCGTCTTCCTCCCCGATGTCTTCTTCGAATTCCAGACTGTCGAACGCTCCTCCCCTCACCAACCCATTCTCCTGCTTAAAATTTTCACAGGTGATTCAATGCTCCTCTGCAACTACAAACATGGAATTCTTCCTTAAACAAGAAGAAAGGAAGACAATCCAATATGACAGGCATAGTTAGGGTTCATCGGTACCTGAGGGAATCGGGAGATCCTTCTAGACGCTTCGAGCGGCGCGATGGTGAGGATGCGAGGTAATCGATCGATCCGGCGGTTGATATTGACAACCGGCCTTGACAAAGAGGAGAAGAGAGGAACGACAGAACGCCGGAAGGAGGAACCCGTCGATGGAAAAGCTCCGGCGGCCGGATCCCATTGAAGGAGGAAGCCGGGAGTCGCCATTTTCGCCCGGAAGCCGCGATTCTCTCGCGGACTCTCCTCTTCTTCTCTCCTAGGTGACGACGAAATGTTCACGTGACAACAAGGAACTCCCCTAACACAAGTTCTGTATACTGTTGGCTGAAACATTCGTGACACCTTGCACTACATATACGTGGCACGATATGGATGAGTGACTTGATTTTGGCAACTATTTCGTTTCCCAGATCCTGGGTCACTAACTTCAAGCAAATAGATCAACCTGGAAACGACTTCTTTTCTGAGACTTTACAGGCATGAACACGACACGGGAAACCCATAGTACTAAATGGAGAGGGACTTTTCGAATAGTGTCATGTTGGGCTTTTCTTTCGTGTATTATACTATCAAGTTTTGGTGGGGTTTCCTGTTTTAAGTTGCGATCATGTTGTTCATTTCGGGTTGGTATAGTAAGCGAGTCAACCCAAATACAACCGGATCTTTTCACATTATTTTGAGTGGACAAGAAATGTGTATATCTCAACACGAACATGAATTTTGAGTATCGTACGCGTGTGTTTTGGATCTCCATGAATTAAGCTTTTGACAGATTGGGTTCGGACATTGCCCTGATAGAATCTGGCCTGAAGTGTGAAGAAACCCAAAACCTTAGTGTTCGGTTGGACTATTTTCGTTCCTTGTGCTAAATTAAATTGTGGAAATATATTTAATTGGACTGAAAATCGGAATCGGATCCTACTTACTGATCCAATATGAACGGCTCCTACAATGTAAGCATGTATATCTGGATATGGTCCGAATTCCTTTTGGTTCATCTACATTGGATCACTTAAGAGTCCTTAATGAAATCAGATATTATACGGGCAGTGTGACACGGGAAATTGCTTGAAATTTTAGACACTATGAAAGTGCAACCCAAATATGACCCGAAGAGCCTGTGTTCTGGCCACCCGAAGTGGTGAGGAAAGAAAAAAGAATTGCGTTCAGGTAACATGTTTTTTATTTGAACAGTAAGTAACATGACATGAACACGATACAAGACACGAAATTGCCACCCGAACTGGTTTTCTTATTCTCTACCTCAAACCCGAAATCTCTCAATATAAAGTGTCAGGCTATGCAACGAGAAACCTGCAGTAACAGTGATTAGTGAACTATGAAGACTTGTTACATTGGAAAGTCCAATATGTACTTATATTTAAGTATGCCAATGGTTAAATACATAGATCGAATCACAATAGGTCATAATTTGATTGCATGTAACACTAACATAATATTCATATATTGTTCACATTGTAAAATATTAGGTAGCCGTTGGCATACATAAAACTTGGTCTTATGTCCATGTTCGGTTTTCGTGTCTGTGAAGCGATATTGCCAGACCCAGTCACAGTATTGTTCCAGGTCTTGCTTTTGCCGTATTATTTTGTGCTCATGACATAAATAAGTCAACATAAACACGAAATGATCTCTTTCGTGTTATTTTGAGTGCATGCAAGCACCACAGAAAGCATAAATACCCCTAACATGAACACATAGAAAGCATGAAACAAGGACTTTGCAGGTGGCGACGTATCGTGTCTTTATATTGTGTAGGGTGTCAGACCCCCTAATAAATCAGAACACGCACACACACACACACAGAATCTCTTGTTGCAAGTTGAAAGTTGACACCAATAACATGGATTTAGCATAATCTTCTGTCAGTATAATTTACAAATGCCTTTTTTGGAAAATGTATTTCTTGGTTATGTTGGAAAAGAGTTAAAATCGTCTAAGTCTATTGATTCATTTTATGTTCCAAAACCCATTATCAATGTATACTGTATATCATAACCAACACATTAAATCTGAGAAACCAAAATAAGCAAATTGATTTTGCATGCTATTTCGTGTCATTCATTTCTCGATCCGTGCTGGGTCCTCCATGTCGGTAACCCGAATGGAGATGGCCCAAGAACCTAGCAATCAATGGCATTGAATTTAGAGTCCGGAACTGGACTGGGTCCGGCTTGACTCATCTATGCAGTTCTTTGTGACTCTAGAATTGGTCTAACAAACTCAAACCAATTAAGTTTGGCAGGTTCTGTTAATGGGTCCTCATTGAATTTGAAACTTGACACGGACACGACCTGGAGAAATCCAAGTTCATTTCAGGACTATGCATGTTTCATGTCATGTTCGTGTCCAGAGAAAGTTAAAACATATAGAATTTCTGGTTGACCTGTTCATGACACAACCAAGAACACGCGAAGAAAATTAGGTCATGAACAACCATGATTCTTCATGTCCATGGTGTTTTTTGTTTTGTCTGTATCAATCCCAAGTAACACGAAAGAAAATCAGGTCATGTTTGGTATTTAGCAAGAGATGTATCCTTCTTCACCATGGATGTATTTACCATGTCAAATGCACATCGTTCCTAGAGTAATCAAAAGAAAATGTTTGAAAGTAGTCAACCCTGTATATTACTTAAATAGTATTTTACACAAACACATACATAAACACGTACATATATAGAGGCTATTTTCTCCTAATTATTGCTTAATTATCAAATTGCATCCTATGATATGGTGTGTACGAACCATATGATATCATTATATTATATCATATTTTTCCATTTTTTAGTTTTTAATCTTTTATTTTTTTATTCCATCAATGCAAACAAAGCACTGTACTGTATTGGAGACATGGTATCATATATACATATGTCACCTTATAATATGGGTCCTGTATGACATTTACAACACAAAATGACTTTTACATGAGCTTAGGCGAATCAAACTACACTGTGTGCTTATTGTTCATAATCAGTCCATGGAATTAGGAGTTGCACCAATAGAGGATAAAATGAGAGAATATCGTTTAAGATGGCTTGGACATATAGAAAGAAGATCAAAAGAAGAACTTATAAGAAGGTTAGAAAAACTAAATTTAGAAAGTATTAAAAGAGGTAGAGGATGACCACAAAAGTGTTGAAAAGAAAATAAAGAATGATCTAGCTTATTGTGAGTTAACTGATAGAAGACTACAA
Source organism: Brasenia schreberi (assembly GCA_036023115.1). Lineage (NCBI taxonomy): Eukaryota > Viridiplantae > Streptophyta > Magnoliopsida > Nymphaeales > Cabombaceae > Brasenia > Brasenia schreberi. Next base: position 1,539,294 of record JAYKKT010000014.1, read on the forward strand.
TCTTCCCTGCACTAAAGAACAATTCATGGATGAAATTACTCCACTCTTTTCCAATTGGTAGGGTTAACTCATTATATTGTTTATGTATTTCCCTCCCTTTTTCCTAAAATGGAATATTTAGAAAGTTATGGATTGACAATATTGAGTGGATGGAACACCTTTTGTAGTGGTAGTGCAAAAGCTTGAATTTTATTTGACAAATTTTCGCATTGGACTCATTGGCAACTAGGATAAAATTTTACTATCAGTTTTAAGGGTACATTTTATTCTTTCAATTTCAGTTGGTCCAAGATGAATGCACTTCCAGGTGCTGACAGGCTTATCAAACACTTGAATAGTCATGATGTGCCAATAGCGCTGGCTTCAAACTCTTCTAAGGCCAGTATAGGGAAGAAGTTATCATATCATCATGGTACCGCTCATTTACATAACCATATAGTTGCTGTTTTAGTTGGGATTTTCTAGTAGAAGGAAGTGCCAAAGCCATCTATACCATTTCTGGCATTTATTTCAGTTATCCTTGATCTACTTTTTGTTCTCTAATATTTGTTTTTATCCAAGGTGGAAGGAGTCTTTTCTGTCATCATTGGTGGTGATGAAGTGCAGGAAGGGAAACCATCACCTGAAATGTGAGTCATGCCTTTGAAGACCAATTGTTTTCTTAATATTTATGTGGGCCAGCTGTTGATTTAAAAATCAATACTCTTGCTCTGTTCGCATGATGGCTTCTAATTTCCAAGGTCATTTGGTTCTTAGATTTCTTGAAGCTGCTAAGAAGTTGGATGCTGATCCTTCCAGTTATTTGGTTGTTGAATTTTAACCTCTTCTGTGATGCTCTATTTCTGGATCCTTGTTACCCACATGCTATTATTGTTGGTGTCCACATTTTTTCCAGTTTGTATTTCTCAACAATAAGACCAAGTTGGTGTTCAGAAGGACAAGACAACATTGCTGTATCTGATTCAAAAGGTTCTAGTATGTATAGGAGCTATATGTAAATGCGATAATACTGAACCGCTACTATATGTACTTCTTTTTACGTTTGAAGGTTATAGTCAACTCATTTGTCTGTCTCCAGCAAATTGCATATGGATACTATGCCAGATCGGATTTTTAAGCTGTTTCTTTTGATTATAAAAGAGAAGGAAACAGGTCACCTGGTGTATCAGCCGATCTAACTTCCAGCATGCTGAATTGTGTGTCAGACAGCTACAGAAATGGGTCTTTCAACCACTTCTGGTAATTATGGATATACAAACTATACAGAATAAACTATTGTGGTATTCTGTAACGGGGAACTGTAAGTCTTGGGTTGCACTTACCTTCATAATCTTCGGACAAGGGTTTGGTTTTGACCGGCGAAAGAAGTGGTTTTGCATCATTTGTCTCTGTTGTAAGCGTACTGTATGTACGTATTATGTCAGGCTGGATTTTCTCATGGGCGTTGCTTTGGTTGAGCTGTCAACTCTGAAAAAAGCAGATATACTACCTGCCATATTTAGAAGATCTATATCCTCACTGTTAATGCAGAATTTTGCATAAGGAATCAAACCCACATGGTTGGCTTGAAAGTATAAAACAAGCTATTTCAGAATCTTCCGTGGTTATGGAAAATGCAGATTATGCGCCGTCTTACTTGAAAATTTCCTTCAATTCCGTCTCAAGAAACACTGGAAGTTTTAATGTCACTGATCTTTATAATCTACTAGCAATAGTTTGGTTTGATTTGCTTAAATAGTGCTTTGTTGGGTTCCTGTATAATCATGGTTGCAAGTCCAATAAGTTGGATATTCATTTGGAACTATGTAAAATCCAAACGACCCTTCAGACGTTTCATTTGTTGTATTGACTACTGAAGTTCTTAAAATTTCTGACATATCATTTGCCTCATATGCCCTTATCTGGAATGTCCTTGTTTACGCATTATGATGCTTTTAAATATTCTGAAGTGGAATTTAATTCCTTATTAATCCTTTTATCAGGCTAGGCGTCACAGCTGCTAAGGTTGCTGGGATGGGTGTAGTTGCTGTACCTTCTATTCCAAACCAAATCCATCTATACCGCTCTGCAGATGAGGTCCTTAATTCTTTGTTGGATTTGCAGCTTGAAAACTGGGGTTTACCACCATTTAAGGATTGTATGTTTATCAATTTCTGGAAAAATCTATTGATTTTAATTTTGTTTCCACACGAATGGCTGTCAGAGGTAGTATTGATTTTCAAATGTTCTGCCTATGATCTTTCAGGTGCCCTGCAGACGGGTTAGTAATTTGTTTCCACACGAATTGGAGCATTGTTTGCATCCGCGTCCCTTGCGGGCTACAGTGGCACGAGGCCGTTTGTGGGCTGGGTTTGCGCATCGTGCCCCTGACTCCTGAGGCATCCCGTGGGTGGAGCTGCACCGTTCCGTGAGCCCGTGCACGCAGCTCCTGTTTGCGTGGGCGCCTACTTTTGGTGGTTCAGCGCAGGTGACGACAGCGAGATAGTAGCTTCTCTCTCTGTGTGTGTGTGTGTGTGTGTGTGTGTCTCTGTCTCTGTCTCTGTTTTCCCATGGTTCCAGAAAGCTTGATTCCCGACCGAATCGTTGATCTTTGCTAGATATGGATCGCATTTGATTCTCTTGTTTCCTAGTGTTTTATTATTCTCAATCTTTTCTGTTTGCTTGCTTTGTTCGTAGTATGAAGTTGAATTGAAGAAGCAGATCTCTTGCTCGATCCAATTGGCGAATCAGACGGAACACTATGTTGCATTCAAGGTACTTCTTGGATCTTTCTCTTTTTCTGGACCGATGGAGTTTGCCCAACCAAAACGACGAAGCCTTTGTTTGCTTCACTAGGTTAAGACGACGAATCCGAAGAAGTATTGCGTTCGGCCGAACTCGGGGGTCGTCCAGCCGCATGCCACTTTTAACGTTGTGGGTATGATCTCGATCGTATTAGTTGTTATTGTTTTTTTCTGTTTAGGAATTTGGACTTGAGTTTTCTTAATTTGTCTTTTTTTTTTCTGGGTTGAGTTAAGTCGCAATGCAAGCCCAACGGGAGGCTCCCCATATATGCAAATTATATTCGTTTCAAATTAAAATCGAATCAAATCAACATATCCAATGATGCTATAAACTATAGAATAACTCATGCTTCTAATATTATGCATCTTGTTGTTTAGAAATATTACGAAAATGATGTAGTTTCATGTTCAGTTTGGATTCTAGTAAGGTCAGGTTTCCAGGCTCCGTTCAGGTAGAGTCGCTGCAAGTTTTATGTATGCTTTTGAAAGAACCATTTGAATTTGGACGTCAGCTGGCTCGAATCAAAGCCAGCTTGAATCAAATATTACAGATGACATTCTTTCGTTAGTTGAACAAGGAATTAAGAGTATATATATCATTTGTATTTTGTAGAACGAGTCATGTTTTGTATTTCCACGGTCAAAATTTTGGCGCTTCTATGTTGGCAAAACCTTTATTTAACCCCAAAGTAGTTTCGATCATTTTAATTTGGTGATCACCCGTTTTCACAGACTAATATGCTCACCATTAAAAACCTCTGTCATCGGTTTCAAAACATAAAGCACAAAGTTTTACCCCAACGTGAGTTTGTGGCGCTTTCAAATTAAAGAGCGGGAAGCATTTGCCATCTCGCTAACCTTCCTAAAAGTTGGTCCTTCTCTTTCTATAAGCGGGAGTCTCAACTGAACCTTCCTAAAAGTTGCCTCTCTCTTTCTCTCTCTCATGAAACTTTCAGGAGCGTCTAAAACTTGGAGCGACATGAAGACCGACTCATCGAGCCAAAAATCCACCCTCTCTTCCTCTCTCTCGTTTGATCCCTCTCGCTTAGATAAGGGATATCTAGATTTTGTTGTAAAACCGAGCAATGGGTTGGGTTGCGCAACGATGCAAACGAGGCTGCAGTTGCGGGATAGCCTCGAGATCTTTCACGCTTCGAAACATCTCGACTTCCTGAAATGCTGATGCAGTTGACGAAGCCACAGTCGGCGACTGCTCCGAGCACAAGGTGCCCAAAGATTGTCTGCTTCCTCAAGGTCGTCACGCTAGGCAACAAGGAGAACGACCTCTGCTACTCATCTTCAGACCTTCTCTACAAATTCCGCTACTCTATCGAGACGGAGGTGCAGAACTTTCTCGACTTCCTCTGCAAGGTTCGTACCCTCCCCCTTGGTTCTTCCCTTCTTCTCCTTCGTCGTCTAGACTAATCTTTTCTGTTTGCTTGCTTTGTTCGTGTTTGTTCGTGGTATGATGTTGAATTGAAGAAGCAGATCTCTTGCTCGATCCAATTGGCGAATCAGACGGAACATTATGTTGCATTCAAGGTACTTCTTGGATCTTTCTCTTTTTCTGGACCGATGGAGTTTGCCCAACCAAAACGACGAAGCCTTTGTTTGCTTCACAAGGTTAAGACGACGAATCCGAAGAAGTATTGCGTTCGGCCGAACTCGGGGGTCGTCCAGCCGCATGCCACTTTTAACGTTGTGGGTATGATCTCGATCGTATTAGTTGTTATTGTTTTTTTCTGTTTAGGAATTTGGATTTGAGTCTTCTTAATTTGTCATTTCTTTTTCTGGGTTGAGTTAAGTCGCAATGCAAGCCCAACGGGAGGCTCCCCATATATGCAAATTATATTCGTTTCAAATTAAAATCGAATCAAATCAACATATCCAATGATGCTATAAACTATAGAATAACTCATGCTTCTAATATTATGCATCTTGTTGTTTAGAAATATTACGAAAATGATGTAGTTTCATGTTCAGTTTGGATTCTAGTAAGGTCAGGTTTCCAGGCTCCGTTCAGGTAGAGTCGCTGCAAGTTTTATGTATGCTTTTGAAAGAACCATTTGAATTTGGACGTCAGCTGGCTCGAATCAAAGCCAGCTTGAATCAAATATTACGGATGACATTCTTTCGTTAGTTGAACAAGGAATTAAGAGTATATATATCATTTGTATTTTGTAGAACGAGTCATGTTTTTTATTTCCACGGTCAAAATTTTGGGGCTTCTATGTTGGCAAAACCTTTATTTATGTAGTTTCGATCATTTTAATTTGGTGATCACCCGTTTTCACAGATCAATATGCTCACCATTAAAAATCTGTATCATCGGTTTCAAAACATAAAGCACAAAGTTTTACCCCAACGTGAGTTTGTGGCGCTTTCAAATTAAAGAGCGGGAAGCATTTGCCATCTCGCTAACCTTCCTAAAAGTTGGTCCTTCTCTTTCTATAAGCGGGAGTCTCAACTGAACCTTCCTAAAAGTTTCCTCTCCCTTTCTCTCTCTCATGAAACTTTCAGGAGCGTCGAAAACTTGGAGCGACATGCAGACCGACTCATCGAGCCAAAAATCCACCCTCTCTTCCTCTCTCTCGTTTGATCCCTCTCGCTTAGATAAGAGATATCTAGATTTTGTTGTAAAACCGAGCAATGGGTTGGGTTGCGCAACGATGCAGACGACGCTGCGGTTGCGGGATAGCCTCGAGATCTTTCACGCTTCGAAACATCTCGAGTTCCTGAAATGCTGATGCAGTTGACGAAGCCACAGTCGGCGACTGCTCCGAGCACAAGGTGCCCAACGATTGTCTGCTTCCTCAAGGTCGTCACGCTAGGCAACAAGGAGAACGACCTCTGCTACTCATCTTCAGACCTTCTCTACAAATTCCGCTACTCTATCGAGACGGAGGTGCAGAACTTTCTCGACTTCCTCTGCAAGGTTCGTACCCTCCCCCTTGGTTCTTCCCTTCTTCTCCTTCGTCGTCTAGACTAATCTTTTCTGTTTGCTTGCTTTGTTCGTGTTTGTTCGTGGTATGCAGTTGAATTGAAGAAGCAGATCTCTTGCTCGATCCAATTGGCGAATCAGACGGAACACTATGTTGCATTCAAGGTACTTCTTGGATCTTTCTCTTTTTCTGGACCGATGGAGTTTGCCCAACCAAAACGACGAAGCCTTTGTTTGCTTCACTAGGTTAAGACGACGAATCCGAAGGAGTATTGCGTTCGGCCGAACTCGGGGGTCGTCCAGCCGCATGCCACTTTTAACGTTGTGGGTATGATCTCGATCGTATTAGTTGTTATTGTTTTTTTCTGTTTAGGAATTTGTATTTGAGTTTTCTTAATTTGTCATTTCTTTTTCTGGGTTGAGTTAAGTCGCAATGCAAGCCCAACGGGAGGCTCCCCATATATGCAAATTATATTCGTTTAAAATTAAAATCGAATCAAATCAACATATCCAATGATGCTATAAACTATAGAATAACTCATGCTTCTAATATTATGCATCTTGTTGTTTAGAAATATTACGAAAATGATGTAGTTTCATGTTCAGTTTGGATTCTAGTAAGGTCAGGTTTCCAGGCTCCGTTCAGGTAGAGTCGCTGCAAGTTTTATGTATGCTTTCGAAAGAACCATTTGAATTTGGACGTCAGCTGGCTCGAATCAAAGCCAGCTTGAATCAAATATTACAGATGACATTCTTTCGTTAGTTGAACAAGGAATTAAGAGTATATATATCATTTGTATTTTGTAGAACGAGTCATGTTTTGTATTTCCACGGTCAAAATTTTGGCGCTTCTATGTTGGCAAAACCTTTATTTAACCCCAAAGTAGTTTCGATCATTTTAATTTGGTGATCACCCGTTTTCACAGACTAATATGCTCACCATTAAAAACCTCTGTCATCGGTTTCAAAAGATAAAGCACAAAGTTTTACCCCAACGTGAGTTTGTGGCGCTTTCAAATTAAAGAGCGGGAAGCATTTGCCATCTCGCTAACCTTCCTAAAAGTTGGTCCTTCTCTTTCTATAAGCGGGAGTCTCAACTGAACCTTCCTAAAAGTTGCCTCTCTCTTTCTCTCTCTCATGAAACTTTCAGGAGCGTCTAAAACTTGGAGCTACATGAAGACCGACTCATCGAGCCAAAAATCCACCCTCTCTTCCTCTCTCTCGTTTGATCCCTCTCGCTTAGATAAGGGATATCTAGATTTTGTTGTAAAACCGAGCAATGGGTTGGGTTGCGCAACGATGCAGACGAGGCTGCAGTTGCGGGATAGCCTCGAGATCTTTCACGCTTCGAAACATCTCGACTTCCTGAAATGCTGATGCAGTTGACGAAGCCACAGTCGGCGACTGCTCCGAGCACAAGGTGCCCAACGATTGTCAGCTTCCTCAAGGTCGTCACGCTAGGCAACAAGGAGAACGACCTCTGCGACTCATCTTCAGACCTTCTCTACAAATTCCGCTACTCTATCGAGACGGAGGTGCAGAACTTTCTCGACTTCCTCTGCAAGGTTCGACCCTCCCCCTTGGTTCTTCCCTTCTTCTCCTTCGTCGTCTAGACTAATCTTTTCTGTTTGCTTGCTTTGTTCGTGTTTGTTCGTGGTATGCAGTTGAATTGAAGAAGCAGATCTCTTGCTTGATCCAATTGGCGAATCAGACGGAACACTATGTTGCAATCAAGGTACTTCTTGGATCTTTCTCTTTTTCTGGATTTGAGTTTTCCTAATTTGTCATTTCTTTTTCTGGTTGAGTTAAGTCACAATGCAAGCCCAACGGGAGGCTCCCCGTATATGCAAATTATATTCGTTTCAAATTGAAATCGAATCAAATCAACATATCCAATGATGCTTTAAACTATAGAATAACTCATGCTTCTAATATTATGCATCTTGTTGTTTAGAAATATCAGATGTAGTTTCATGTTCAATTTGGATTCTAGTAAGGTCAGGTTTCCTTAGGTTGAGACTTAAAATCTATGTTAGTGATAAACGAATATAACCTTTTCGTTTGCGGTTTGGCTAAGACTTCAAGTCAAGAATAATGACTCGAATAAGTTATTTATTTATGTTGTTAGGTTGAGACTTGAAATACCTATTAGTGATGAATGGATATAACTTTTTTGTTTGTGCGGTTAGGCAATGACCCTAAATCATCAATAGTGACGGGTATGAGTTTTTTGTTGCTGTGGTTAGGTTAAGATACAAAATCAACTTTAGTGATTAACATATTTTACTTTTTTCGTGGTTGTTGTTAGGATAAGACTTTAAATCGCTAATTGTGACGAGTATAAGTTATTTGTTTATTTGGTTAGGTTGAAGTTTAAAATCAACATTAGTGATGGATAAATATAACTTCGTAGTGTATACCATTAGAATAAGACTCGAAATCAACAATAGTGATGACTATGAGTTATTTATTTGTGTGGTTAGGTTAGATTGAACTCAACATTAGTCATTGATGGATATAACTGTTTTGTGTGTGCAGTTGGGCAAAGACTCCAAATCGACCATACTAATGTTATATGTTCTTTGTTGGTGTGGTTAGGTTAAGAATTTAAATCAATATTCATGACAGACGGATACAACTTCATCGTGTTTATGGTTAGGGTAAGACTCGACATAAAAAATCGTGAGAGGCATATTTTATTTGTTGGCGTCGTTACGTTGAGACTTAAAATCAACATTAGTCATAGACGGATATAACCTTTTCGTGTGTGCGGTTAATCAAAAGCTCTAAATCAACAATATTAACGCGTATAAGTTCTTTGTTTGTGTCGTTAGATTAAGATCTGAAATCAACATTAGTGATGAACGGACATAACTTTTTCGTGTGTGCGGTTAGGCTAAGACTTCAAGTGAACGATACTGACAAGTATAAGTTATTTGTTTTTGTTGTTAGGTTGAGACTTGAAATACTCATTAATGATGAATGGATATAAGTTTTTTGTTTGTGCCGTTAGGCAATGACCCTAAATCATCAATAGTGATGGGTATAAGTTTTTTGTTGGTACGTTACGTTAAGATACAAAATCAACTTTAGTTATTAACATATTTAACTTTTTTCGTGGTTTTGGTTAGGATAAGTCTTTAAATCGCTAGTTGTGACGAGTATAAGTTACTTGTTTACTTGGTTGGGTTGAAGTTTAAAATCAACATTAGTGATGGACAAATATAACTTCGTAGTGTATACCGTTAGAATAAGACTCGAAATCAACAATAGTGATGACTATTAGTTATTTATTTGTGTGGTTAGGTTAGATTGAAATCAACATTATTTGTTGATGGATATAATTGTGTCGTGTGTGCAGTTGGGCAAAGACTCCAAATCGACCATACTTACGTTATATGTTCTTTGTTGGTGTGGTTAGGTTGAGAATTGAAATCAATATTCATGACGGATGGATACAACATCGTCGTGTTTATGATAAGGGTAAGGCTCGACATAAAAAATCGTGATAGGTATATTTTATTTGTTGGCGTGGTTAAGTTGAGACTTAAAATCAACATTAGTCATAGACGGATATAACCTTTTCGTGTGTGCGGTTAAGGAAAAATTTTAAATCTACAATATTAAAGCGTATAAGTTCTTTGTTTGTGTCGTTAGATTTGGATCTGAAATCAACCTTAGTAATGAACGGACATAACTTTTTCGTGTGCGGTTAAGCTAAGACTTGAAGTCAATGATAGTGACAAGTTGTGACGAGTATAAGTTATTTGTTTATTTGGTTAGGCTAAAGTTTAAAATCAACATTAGTGATGGATAAATATAACTTCGTAGTCTATACCGTTAGAATAAGACTCGAAATCAACAATAGTGATTACTATGAGTTATTTATTTGTGTGGTTAGGGTAGATTGAAATCAACATTAGTTATTGATGGATATAACTGTTTCATGTGTGCAGTTGGGCAAAGACTCTAAATCAACCATACTTACGTTATATGTTCTTTGTTGGTGTGGTTAGGTTAAGAATTGAAATCAATATTCATGACGGATGAATACAACTGCGTCGTGTTTATGGTTAGGGTAAGGCCCGACATAAAAAATCGTGATAGTTTATTTTACTTGTTGGCGTTGTTAGGTTGAGACTTAAAATCAACATTAGTCATAGACGGATATAACCTTTTCGTGTGTGCGGTTAAGCAAAAGCTTTAAATCAACAATATTGACGCGTATAAGTTCTTTGTTTGTATCGTTTGATTAAGATTTGAAATCAACATTAGTGATGAACGAACACAACTTTTTCGTTTGTGCGGTTAGGCTAAGACTTGAAGTCAACGATAGTGACTAGTTGTGATGAGTATAAGTTATTTGTTTTTTTGGTTAGGTGGAAGTTTAAAATCAACATTAGTGTTGGACAATTATAACTTCTTAGTGTATACCGTTAAAATAAGACTCGAAATCAACAATAGTGATGACTATGAGTTATTTATTTGTGTGGTTAGGTTAGATTGAAATTAACATTATTTGTTGATGGATATGATTGTTTCGTGTGTGCAGTTGGCCAAAGACTCTAAATCGACCATACTTATGCTATATGTTCTTTGTTGGTGTAGTTAGGTTAATAAAATCAAATCAATATTCATGACAGACGGATACAACTTCGTCGTGTTTATGTTTAGGGTAAGGCTCGACATAAAAAATCGTGATTGATATATTTTATTTGTTGGCGTGGTTAAGTTGAGACTTAAAATCAACATTAGTCATAGACGGATATAACCTTTTCGTGTGTGCGGTTAAGCAAAAGCTCTAAATCAACAATATTAACGAGAATAAGTCAAGAATAATGACTCGAATAAGTTATTTATTTATGTTGTTAGGTTAGATTGAAATCAACATTAGTTATTGATGGATATAACTCTTTCGTACATGCTGTTGGGCAAAGACTCCAAATCGACCATACTTACGTTATATGTTCCTTGTTGGTGTGGTTAGGTTAACATACAAAATCAATATTCATTGGCGGACCGATAGAAGTTCGTCATGTTGATGGTTAGGGTATGGCTCGACATAAAAAATCATGATAGGTATATTTTATTTGTTGGCGTGGTTAGGTTGAGACTTAAAATCAACATTAGTCATAGACGGATATAACCTTTTCGTGTGTGCGGTTAAGCAAAAGCTCTAAATCAAGAGTATTAACGCGTATAAGTTCTTTGTTTCTGTCATTTGATTACGATGTGAAATCAACTTTGGTAATGAACGGACACAACTTTCTCGTGTGTGCGGTTAGGCTAAGACTTGATGCCAACGATAGTGACAAGTTGTGACGAGTATAAGTTATTTATTTATTTGGTTAGGTGGAAGTTTAAAGTCAACATTAGTGATGGACAAATATAACTTCTTAGTGTATACCGTTAGAATAAGACTCGAAATCAACAATAGTGTTGACTATGAGTTATTTATTTGTGTGGTTAGGTTAGATTGAAATCAACATTAGTTATTGATGGATATAACTGTTTCGTGCATGCAGTTGGGCAAAGACTCCAAATCGACCATACTTAAGTTATATGTTCTTTGTTGGTGTGGTTAGGTTAAGATACAAAATCAATATTCATGACGGACCGATAGATGTTCGTCATGTTTATGGTTAGGGTGTGGCTCGACATAAAAAATCGTGATAGGTATGTTTTATTTGTTGGCGTGGTTATGTTGAGACTTAAAATCAACATTAGTCATAGACGGATATAACCTTTTCGTGTGTGCGGTTAAGCAAAAGCTCTAAATCAACAATATTAACGCGTATAATTTTTTGTTTGTGTCATTTGATTAAGATGTAAAATCAACTTTCGTGATAAACCGACACAACTTTCTTGTGTGTGCGGATAGGCTAAGACTTGAAGGGAACGATAGTGACAAGTTTTGACGAGTATAAGTTATTTGTTTATTTGTTTAGGTTGAAGTTTAAAATCAACATTAGTGATGGACAAATATAACTTTGTATTGTATAGCGTTAGAATAAGACTCGAAATCAATAATAGTGATGACTATGAGTTATTTATTTCTGTGGTTAGGTTAGATTGAACTCAACATTAGTTTTTGATGGATATAACTGTTTCATGTGTGGAGTTGGGCAAAGACTCCAAATCGACCATACTTACGTTATATGTTCTTTGTTGGTGTGGTTAGGTTAAGAATTGAAATCAATATTGATGACGGACGGATACAACTTCGTCGTCTTTATGGTTAGGGTAAGGCTCAACATAAAAAATCGTGATAGGTATATTTTATTTGTTGGCGTGGTTAGGTTGAGGCTTAAAATCAACATTAGTCGTAGACGGATATAACCTTTTCGTGTGTGCGGTTAAGGAAAAGCTCTGAATCAACAATATTAACACGTATAAGTTCTTTGTTTGTGTCGTTAGATTAAGATCTGAAATCAACATTAGTGATGAGCGGACAGAACTTTTTCGTGTGTGCGGTTAGGCTAAGACTTGAAGTCAACGATAGTGACAAGTTGTGACGAGTATAAGCTATTTGTTTTTTTGGCTAGGTTGAAGTTTAAAATAAACATTAGTGATGGACAAATATAACTTCGTAGTGTATACCGTTAGAATAAGGCTCGAAATCAACAATAGTGATGACTATGAGTTATCTATTTGTGTGGTTAGGTTAGATTGAAATCAACATTAGTTATTGATGGATATAACTGTTTCGTACGTGCAGTTGGGCAAAGACTCCAAATCGACCATACTTACGTTATATGTTCTTTGTTGGTGTGGTTAGGTTAAGATATAAAATCAATATTCATGACGGACCGATAGAAGTTCGTCATGTTTATGGTTAGGGTCTGGCTCGACATAAAAAATCGTGATAGGTATATTTTATTTGTTCGCGTGGTTAGGTTGAGACTTAAAATCAACATTAGTCGTACACCGATATAACCTTTTCGTGTATCCGGTTAAGGAAAAGCTCTAAATCAACAATATTAACGCGTATAAGTTCTTTGTTTGTGTCGTTAGATTACGATCTGAAATCAACATTAGTGATGAACGGACACAACTTTTTCGTTTGTGCGGTTAGGTAAGACTTGAGGTCTACGATAGTGACAAGTTGTGACGATTATAAGTTATTTGTTTATTTGGTTAGGTTGAAGTTTAAAATCCATTAGTGATGGACAAATATAACTTCGTAGTCTATACCGTTAGAATAAGACTCGAAATCGACAATAGTGTTGACTATGAGTTATTTATTTGTGTGGTTAGGTTAGATTGAAATCAACATTAGTTATTGATGGATATAAGTGTTTCGTGTGTGCAGCTGGGCAAAGACTCCAAATCGACCATATTTATGTTATATGTTCTTTGTTGGTGTGGTTAGGCTAAGAATTGAAATCAATATTAATGACGGACGGATACTACTTCGTCGTCTTTATGGTTAGGGTAAGGCTCAACATAAAAAATCGTGATAGGTATATTTTATTTGTTGGCGTGGTTAGGTTGAGACTTAAAATAAACATTAGTCGTAGACGGATATAACCTTTTCGTGTGTGCGGTTAAGGAAAAGCTCTGAATCAACAATATTAACGCGTATAAGTTCTTTGTTTGTGTCGTTAGATTACGATCTGAAATCAACATTAGTGATGAGCGGACAGAACTTTTTCGTGTGTGCGGTTAGGCTAAGACTTGAAGTGAATGATAGTGACAAGTTGTGACGAGTATAAGTTATTTGTTTATTTGGTTAGGTTGAAGTTTAAAATCAACATTAGTGATGGACAAATATAACTTCGTAGTGTATACCGTTAGAATAAGGCTCGAAATCAACAATAGTGATGACTATGAGTTATTTATTTGTGTGGTTAGGTTAGATTGAAATCAACATTAGTTATTGATGGATATAACTGTTTCGTGCATACAGTTAGGCAAAGACTCCAAATCGACCATGCTTACGTTATATGTTCTTCGTTGGTGTGGTTAGGTTAAGATATAAAATCAATATTCATGACGGACCGATAGAAGTTCGTCATGTTTATGGTTAGCGTCTAGCTCGACATAAAAAATCATGATAGGTATATTTTATTTGTTGGCGTGGTTAGGTTGAGACTTAAAATCAACATTAGTCGTAGACGGATATAACCTTTTCGTGTATCCAGTTAAGGAAAAGCTCTGAATCAACAATATTAACGCGTATCAGTTCTTTGTTTGTGTCGTTAGATTACGATCTGAAATCAACATTAGTGATGAACGGACACAACTTTTTCGTTTAAGCGGTTAGGTAAGACTTGAGGTCTACGATAGTGACAAGTTGTGACGATTATAAGTTATTTGTTTATTTGGTTAGGTTGAAGTTTAAAATCCATTAGTGATGGACAAATATAACTTCGTAGTCTATACCGTTAGAATAAGACTCGAAATCGACAATAGTGTTGACTATGAGTTATTTATTTGTGTGGTTAGGTTAGATTGAAATCAACATTAGTTATTGATGGATATAACTGTTTCGTGCATGCAGTTGGGCAAAGACTCCAAATCGACAATACTTACGTTATATGTTCTTTGTTGGTGTGGTTAGGTTAAGAATTGAAATCAATATTGATGACGGACGGATACAACTTCGTCGTCTTTATGGTTAGGGTAAGGCTCAACATAAAAAATCGTGACAAGTTTATTTTATTTGTTGGCGTGGTTAGGTTGAGAGTAAAAATCAACATTAGTCGTAGACGGATATTACGTTTTTGTGTGTGCGGTTAAGGAAAAGCTCTGAATCAACAATATTAACGCGTATAAGTTCTTTGTTTGTGTCGTTAGATTAAGATCTGAAATCAACATTAGTGATGAGCGGACAAACTTTTTTGTGTGTGCGGTTAGGCTAAGACTTGAAGTCAACGATAGTGACAAGTTGTGACGAGTATAAGTTATTTGTTTATTTGGTTAGGTTGAAGTTTAAAATCAACATTAGTGATGGACAAATATAACTTCGTAGTGTATACCGTTAGAATAAGGCTCGAAATCAACAATAGTGATGACTATGAGTTATTTATTTGTGTGGTTAGGTTAGATTGAAATCAACATTAGTTATTGATGGATATAACTGTTTCGTGCATGCAGTTGGGCAAAGACTCCAAATCGACCATACTTACGTTATATGTTCTTTGTTGGTGTGGTTAGGTTAAGATACAAAATCAATATTCGTGACGGACCGATAGAAGTTCGTCATGTTTATGGTTAGGGTATGGCTCGACATAAAAAATCGTGATAGGTATATTTTATTTGTTGGCGTGGTTAGGTTGAGACTTAAAATCAACATTAGTCATAGACGGATATAACCTTTTCGTGTGTGCGGTTAAGCAAAATCTCTAAATCAACAATATTAACGCGTATAAGTTCTTTGTTTGTGTCATTTGATTAAGATGTAAAATCAACTTTCGTGATGAACGGACACAACTTTCTCGTGTGTGCGGTTAGGCTAAGACTTGAAGTCAACGATAGTGACAAGTATAAGTTATTTGTTTATTTGGTTACTTTGAAGTTTAAAATCCATTAGTGATAGACAAATATAACTTCATAGTGTATACCGTTAGAATAAGACTCGAAATCAACAATGGTGATGACTATGAGTTATTTATTTGTGTGGTTAGCTTAGATTAAAATCAACATTAGTTATTGATAGATATAACTGTTTCGTGTGTGCAGTTGGGCGAAGACTCAAAATCGACCATACTTACGTTATGTGTTGTTTCTTTGTGTGGTTAGGTTAAGAATTGAAATCAATATTGATGACGGACGGATACAACTTCGTCCTTTTTATGGTTAGGGTAATGCTCAACATAAAAAATCGTGCTAGGTATATTTTATTTGTTGGCGTGGTTAGGTTGAGACTTAAAATCAACATTAGTCGTAGACGGATATAACCTTTTCGTGTGTGCGGTTAAGGAAAAGCTCTGAATCAACAATATTAACGCGTATAAGTTCTTTGTTTGTGTCGTTAGATTAAGATCTGAAATCAACATTAGTGATGAGCGCACAGAACTTTTTCGTGTGTGCGGTTAGGCTAAGACTTGAAGTCAACGATAGTGACAAGTTGTGACGAGTATAAGTTATTTGTTTATTTGGTTAGGTTGAAGTTTAAAATCAACATTAGTGATGGACAAATATAACTTCGTAGTGTATACCGTTAGAATAAGGCTCGAAATCAACAATAGTGATGACTATGAGTTATTTATTTGTGTGGTTAGGTTAGATTGAAATCAACATTAGTTATTGATGGATATAACTGTTTCGTGCGTGCAGTTGGGCAAAGACTTCAAATCGACCATACTTATGTTATATGTTCTTTGTTGGTGTGGTTAGGTTAAGAATAAAATCAATATTCATGACGGACCGATAGAAGTTCGTCATGTTTATGGTTAGGGTATGGCTCGACATAAAAAATCGTGATAGTTATAATTTATTTGTTGGCGTGGTTAGGTTGAGACCTAAAATCAACATTAGTCATAGACGGATATAACCTTTTCATGTGTGCAGTTAAGCAAAAGCTCTAAATCAACAATATTAACGCGTATAAGTTCTTTGTTTGTGTCATTTGATTAAGATCTGAAATCAACTTTGGTGATGAACGGACACAACTTTCTTGTGTGTGCGGATAGGCTAAGACTTGAAGGGAACGATAGTGACAAGTTTTGACGAGTATAAGTTATTTGTTTATTTGTTTAGGTTGAAGTTTAAAATCAACATTAGTGATGGACAAATATAACTTCGTAGTGTATACCATTAGAATAAGGCACGAAATCAACAATAGTGATGACTATGAGTTATGTATTTGTGTGGTTAGGTTAGATTGAAATCAACATTAGTTATTGATGGATATAACTGTTTCGTGCATGCAGTTGGGCAAAGACTCCAAATCGACAATACTTACGTTATATGTTCTTTGTTGGTGTGGTTAGGTTAAGAATTGAAATCAATATTGATGACGGACGGATACAACTTCGTCGTCTTTATGGTTAGGGTAAGGCTCAACATAAAAAATCGTGACAGGTATATTTTATTTGTTGGCGTGGTTAGGTTGAGACTTAAAATCAACATTAGTCGTAGACGGATATAACCTTTTCGTGTGTGCGGTTAAGGAAAAGCTCTGAATCAACAATATTAACGTGTATAAGTTCTTTGTTTGTGTCGTTAGATCAAGATTTGAAATCAACATTAGTGATGAGCGGACATAACGTTTTCGTGTGTGCGGTTAGGCTAAGACTTGAAGTCAACGATAGTGACAAGTTGTGACGAGTATAAGTTATTTGTTTATTTGGTTAGGTTGAAGTGTAAAATCAACATTAGTGATGGACAAATATAACTTCGTAGTATATACCGTTAGAATAAGGCTCGAAATCAACAATAGTGATGACTATGAGTTATTTATTTGTGTGGTTAGGTTAGATTGAAATCAACATTAGTTATTGATGGATATAACTGTTTCGTGCATGCAGTTGGGCAAAGACTCGAAATCGACCATACTTACGTTATATGTTCTTTGTTGGTGTGGTTAGGTTAAGATACAAAATCAATATTCGTGACGGACCGATAGAAGTTCGTCATGTTTATGGTTAGGGTATGGCTCGACATAAAAAATCGTGATAGGTATATTTTATTTGTTGGCGTGGTTAGGTTGAGACTTAAAATCAACATTAGTCATAGACGGATATAACCTTTTCGTGTGTGCGGTTAAGCAAAATCTCTAAATCAACAATATTAACGCGTATAAGTTCTTTGTTTGTGTCATTTGATTAAGATGTAAAATCAACTTTCGTGATGAACGGACACAACTTTCTCGTGTGTGCGGTTAGGCTAAGACTTGAAGTCAACGATAGTGACAAGTATAAGTTATTTGTTTATTTGGTTACTTTGAAGTTTAAAATCCATTAGTGATAGACAAATATAACTTCATAGTGTATACCGTTAGAATAAGACTCGAAATCAACAATGGTGATGACTATGAGTTATTTATTTGTGTGGTTAGCTTAGATTAAAATCAACATTAGTTATTGATAGATATAACTGTTTCGTGTGTGCAGTTGGGCGAAGACTCAAAATCGACCATACTTACGTTATGTGTTGTTTCTTTGTGTGGTTAGGTTAAGAATTGAAATCAATATTGATGACGGACGGATACAACTTCGTCCTTTTTATGGTTAGGGTAATGCTCAATATAAAAAATCGTGCTAGGTATATTTTATTTGTTGGCGTGGTTAGGTTGAGACTTAAAATCAACATTAGTCGTAGACGGATATAACCTTTTCGTGTGTGCGGTTAAGGAAAAGCTCTGAATCAACAATATTAACGCGTATAAGTTCTTTGTTTGTGTCGTGAGATTAAGATATGAAATCAACATTAGTGATGAGCGCACAGAACTTTTTCGTGTGTGCGGTTAGGCTAAGACTTGAAGTCAACGATAGTGACAAGTTGTGACGAGTATAAGTTATTTGTTTATTTGGTTAGGTTGAAGTTTAAAATCAACATTAGTGATGGACAAATATAACTTCGTAGTGTATACCGTTAGAATAACACTCGAAATCAACAATAGTGATGTCTATGAGTTATTTATATGTGTGGTTAGGTTAGATTGAAATCAACATTAGTTATTGATCGATATAACTGTTTCGTGCATGCAGTTGGGCAAAGACTTCAAATCGACCATACTTACGTTATATGTTCTTTGTTGGTGTGGTTAGGTTAAGATATAAAATCAATATTCATGACGGACCGATAGAAGTTCGTCATGTTTATGGTTAGGGTATGGCTCGACATAAAAAATCGTGATAGTTATAATTTATTTGTTGGCGTGGTTAGGTTGAGACCTAAAATCAACATTAGTCATAGACGGATATAACCTTTTCATGTGTGCAGTTAAGCAAAAGCTCTAAATCAACAATATTAACGCGTATAAGTTCTTTGTTTGTGTCATTTGATTAAGATCTGAAATCAACTTTGGTGATGAACGGACACAACTTTCTTGTGTGTGCGGATAGGCTAAGACTTGAAGGGAACGATAGTGACAAGTTTTGACGAGTATAAGTTATTTGTTTATTTGTTTAGGTTGAAGTTTAAAATCAACATTAGTGATGGGCAAATATAACTTCGTATTGTATAGCGTTAGAATAAGACTCGAAATCAACAATAGTGATGACTATGAGTTATTTATTTCTGTGGTTAGGTTAGATTGAACTCAATATTAGTTTTTGATGGATATAACTGTTTCATGTGTGGAGTTGGGCAAAGACTCCAAATCGACCATACTTACGTTATATGTTCTTTGTTGGTGTGGTTAGGTTAAGAATTGAAATCAATATTGATGACGGACGGATAAAACTTCGTCGTCTTTATGGTTAGGGTAAGGCTCAACATAAAAAATCGTGATAGGTATATTTTATTTGTTGGCGTGGTTAGGTTGAGACTTAAAATCAACATTAGTCGTAGACGGATATAACCTTTTCGTGTGTGCGGTTAAGGAAAAGCTCTGAATCAACAATATTAACGCGTATAAGTTCTTTGTTTGTGTCGTTAGATTAAGATCTGAAATCAACATTAGTGATGAGCGGACACAACTTTTTCGTGTGTGCGGTTAGACTAAGACTTGAAGTCAACGATAGTGACAAGTTGTGACGAGTATAAGTTATTTGTTTATTTGGTTAGGTTGAAGTTTAAAATAAATATTAGTGATGGACAAATATAACTTCGTAGTGTATACCGTTAGAATAAGGCTCGAAATCAACAATAGTGATGAATATGAGTTATCTATTTGTGTGGTTAGGTTAGATTGAAATCAACATTAGTTATTGATGGATATAACTGTTTCGTACGTGCAGTTGGGCAAAGACTCCAAATCGACCATACTTACGTTATATGTTCTTTGTTGGTGTGGTTAGGTTAAGATACAAAATCAGTATTCATCACGGACCGATAGAAGTTCGTCATGTTTATGGTTAGGGTCTGGCTCGACATAAAAAATCGTGACAGGCATATTTTATTTTTTGGCGTGATTAGGTTGAGACTTAAAATCAATATTAGTCGTAGACGGATATAACCTTTTCGTGTGTGCGGTTAAGGAAAAGCTCTGAATGAACAATATTAACGCGTATCAGTTCTTTGTTTGTGTCGTTAGATTACGATCTGAAATCAACATCAGTGATGAACGGACACAACTTTTTCGTTTGTGCGGTTAGGTAAGACTTGAGGTCTACGATAGTGAAAAGTTGTGACGATTATAAGTTATTTGTTTATTTGGTTAGGTTGAAGTTTAAAATCCATTAGTGATGGACAAATATAACTTCGTAGTCTATACCGTTAGAATAAGACTCGAAATCGACAATAGTGTTGACTATGAGTTATTTATTTGTGTGGTTAGGTTAGATTGAAATCAACATTAGTTATTGATGGATATAAGTGTTTCGTGTGTGCAGTTGGGCAAAGACTCCAAATCGACCATATTTACGTTATATGTTCTTTGTTGGTGTGGTTAGGCTAAGAATTGAAATCAATATTAATGACGGACGGATATTACTTCGTCGTCTTTATGGTTAGGGTAAGGCTCAACATAAAAAATCGTGATAGGTATATTTTATTTGTTGGCGTGGTTAGGTTGAGACTTAAAATAAACATTAGTCGTAGACGGATATAACCTTTTCGTGTGTGCGGTTAAGGAAAAGCTCTGAATCAACAATATTAACGCGTATAAGTTCTTTGTTTGTGTCGTTAGATTACGATCTGAAATCAACATTACTGATGAGCGGACAGAACTTTTTCGTGTGTGCGGTTAGGCTAAGACTTGAAGTGAATGATAGTGACAAGTTGTGACGAGTATAAGTTATTTGTTTATTTGGTTAGGTTGAAGTTTAAAATCAACATTAGTGATGGACAAATACAACTTCGTAGTGTATACCGTTAGAATAAGGCTCGAAATCAACAATAGTGATGACTATGAGTTATTTATTTGTGTGGTTAGTTTAGATTGAAATGAACATTAGTTATTGATGAATATAACTGTTTCGTACGTGCAGTTGGGCAAAGACTCCAAATCGACCATACTTACGTTATATGTTCTTTGTTGGTGTGGTTAGGTTAAGATATAAAATCAATATTCATGACGGACCGATAGAAGTTCGTCATGTTTATGGTTAGGGTCTGGCTCGACATAAAAATTCGTGATAGGTATATTTTATTTGTTGGCGTGGTTAGGTTGAGACTTAAAATCAACATTAATCATAGACGGATATAACCTTTTCGTGTGTGCGGTTAAGCAAAACCTCTAAATCAATAATATTAACGCGTATAAGTTCTTTGTTTGTGTCATTTGATTAAGATCTGAAATCAACTTTGGTGATGAACGGAGACAACTTTCTTGTGTGTGCGGATAGGCTAAGACTTGAAGGGAACGATAGTGACAAGTTTTGACGAGTATAAGTTATTTGTTTATTTGTTTAGGTTGAAGTTTAAAATCAACATTAGTGATGGACAAATATAACTTCGTATTGTATAGCGTTAGAATAAGACTCGAAATCAACAATAGTGATGACTATGAGTTATTTATTTCTGTGGTTAGGTTAGATTGAACTCAACATTAGTTTTTGATGGATATAACTGTTTCATGTGTGGAGCTGGGCAAAGACTCCAAATCGACCATACTTACGTTATATGTTCTTTGTTGGTGTGGTTAGGTTAAGAATTGAAATCAATATTGATGACGGACGGATACAACTTCGTCGTCTTTATGGTTAGGGTAAGGCTCAACATAAAAAATCGTGATAGATATATTTTATTTGTTGGCGTGGTTAGGTTGAGACTTAAAATCAACATTAGTCGTAGACGGATATAACCTTTTCGTGTGTGCGGTTAAGGAAAAGCTCTGAATCAACAATATTAACGCGTATAAGTTCTTTGTTTGTGTCGTTAGATTAAGATCTGAAATCAACATTAGTGATGAGCGGACAGAACTTTTTCGTGTGTGCGGTTAGGCTAAGACTTGAAGTCAACGATAGTGACAAGTTGTGACGAGTATAAGTTATTTGTTTATTTGGTTAGGTTGAAGTTTAAAATAAACATTAGTGAAGGACAAATATAACTTCGTAGTGTATACCGTTAGAATAAGGTTCGAAATCAACAATAGTGATGACTATGAGTTATCTATTTGTGTGGTTAGGTTAGATTGAAATCAACATTAGTTATTGATGGATATAACTGTTTCGTACGTGCAGTTGGGCAAAGACTCCAAATCGACCATACTTACGTTATATGTTCTTTGTTGGTGTGGTTAGGTTAAGATATAAAATCAATATTCATGACGGACCGATAGAAGTTCGTCATGTTTATGGTTAGGGTCTGGCTCGACATAAAAAATCGTGATAGGTATATTTTATTTGTTGGCGTGGTTAGGTTGAGACTTAAAATCAACATTAGTCGTACACCGATATAACCTTTTCGTGTATCCGGTTAAGGAAAAGCTCTAAATCAACAATATTAACGCGTATAAGTTCTTTGTTTGTGTCGTTAGATTACGATCTGAAATCAACATTAGTGATGAACGGACACAACTTTTTCGTTTGTGCGGTTAGGTAAGACTTGAGGTCTACGATAGTGACAAGTTGTGACGATTATAAGTTATTTGTTTATTTGGTTAGGTTGAAGTTTAAAATCCATTAGTGATGGACAAATATAACTTCGTAGTCTATACCGTTAGAATAAGACTCGAAATCGACAATAGTGTTGACTATGAGTTATTTATTTGTGTGGTTAGGTTAGATTGAAATCAACATTAGTTATTGATGGATATAACTGTTTCGTGTGTGCAGTTGGGAAAGACTCCAAATCGACCATATTTATGTTATATGTTCTTTGTTGGTGTGGTTAGACTAAGAATTGAAATCAATATTAATGACGGACGGATACTACTTCGTCGTCTTTATGGTTAGGGTAAGGCTCAACATAAAAAATCGTGATAGGTATATTTTATTTGTTGGCGTGGTTAGGTTGAGAGTTAAAATCAACATTAGTCGTACACGGATATAACCTTTTCGTGTGTGCGGTTAAGGAAAAGCTCTGAATCAACAATATTAACGCATATAAGTTCTTTGTTTGTGTCGTTAGATTACGATCTGAAATCAACATTAGTAATGAGCGGACAGAACTTTTTCGTGTGTGCGGTTAGGCTAAGACTTGAAGTGAATGATAGTGACAAGTTGTGACGAGTATAAGTTATTTGTTTTTTTGCTTAGGTTGAAGTTTAAAATCAACATTAGTGATGGACAAATATAACTTCGTAGTGTATACCGTTAGAATAAGGCTCGAAATCAACAATAGTGATGACTATGAGTTATTTATTTGTGTGGTTAGGTTAGATTGAAGTCAACATTAGTTATTGATGAATATAACTGTTTCGTGCGTGCAGTTGGGTAAAGAATCCAAATCGACCATACTTACGTTATATGTTCTTCGTTGGTGTGGTTAGGTTAAGAATTGAAATCAATATTGATGACGGACGGATACAACTTCGTCGTCTTTATGGTTAGGGTAAGGATCAACATAAAAAATCATGACAAGTATATTTTATTTGTTGGCGTGGTTAGGTTGAGACTTAAAATCAACATTAGTCGTAGACGGATATAACCTTTTCGTGTGTGCGGTTAAGGAAAAGCTCTGAATCAACAATATTAACGCGTATAAGTTCTTTGTTTGTGTCGTTAGATTAAGATCTCAAATCAACATTAGTGATGAGCGGACAGAACTTTTTCGTGTGTGCGGTTAGGCTAAGACTTGAAGTCAACGATAGTGACAAGTTGTGACGAGTATAAGTTATTTGTTTATTTGGTTAGGTTGAAGTTTAAAATAAACATTAGTGATGGACAAATATAACTTCGTAGTGTATACCGTTAGAATAAGGCTCGAAATCAACAATAGTGATGACTATGAGTTATCTATTTGTGTGGTTAGGTTAGATTGAAATCAACATTAGTTATTGATGGATATAACTGTTTCGTACGTGCAGTTGGGCAAAGACTCCAAATCGACCATACTTACGTTATATGTTCTTTGTTGGTGTGGTTAGGTTAAGATATAAAATCAATATTCATGACGGACCGATAGAAGTTCGTCATGTTTATGGTTAGGGTCTGGCTCGACATAAAAAATCGTGATAGGTATATTTTATTTGTTGGCGTGGTTAGGTTGAGACTTAAAATCAACATTAGTCGTACACCGATATAACCTTTTCGTTTATCCGGTTAAGGAAAAGCTCTAAATCAATAATATTAATGCGTATAAGTTCTTTGTTTGTGTCGTGAGATTACGATGTGAAATCAACATTAGTGATGAACGGACACAACTTTTTCGTTTGTGCAGTTAGGTAAGACTTGAGGTCTACGAAAGTGACAAGTTGTGACGATTATAAGTTATTTGTTTATTTGGTTATGTTGAAGTTTAAAATCCATTAGTGATGGACAAATATAACTTCGTAGTCTATACCGTTAGAATAAGACTCGAAATCGACAATAGTGTTGACTATGAGTTATTTATTTGTGTGGTTAGGTTAGATTGAAATCAACATTAGTTATTGATGGATATAACTGTTTCGTGTGTGCAGTTGGGCAAAGACTCAAATCGACCATACTTACGTTATAAGTTCTTTGTTGGTGTGGTTAGGCTAAGAATTGAAATCAATATTAATGACGGACGGATACTACTTCGTCGTCTTTATGGTTAGGGTAAGGCTCAACATAAAAAATCGTGATAGGTATTTTTATTTGTTGGCGTGGTTAGGTTGAGAGTTAAAATCAACATTAGTCGTAGACGGATATAACCTTTTCGTGTGTGCGGTTAAGGAAAAGCTCTGAATCAACAATATTAACGCGTATAAGTTCTTTGTTTGTGTCGTTAGATTAAGATCTGAAATCAACATTTGTGATGAGCATACAAAACTTTTTTGTGTGTGCGGTTAGGCTAAGACTTGAAGTCAACAACAGTGACAAATTGTGACGAGTATAAGTTATTTGTTTATTTGGTTAGGTTGAAGTTTAAAATCAACATTAGTGATGGACAAATATAACTTCGTAGTGTATACCGTTAGAATAAGGCTCGAAATCAACAATAGTGATGACTATGAGTTATCTATTTGTGTGGTTAGGTTAGATTGAAATCAACATTAGTTATTGATGGATATAACTGTTTCGTACGTGCAGTTGGACAAAGACTCCAAATCGACCATACTTACGTTATATGTTCTTTGTTGGTATGGTTAGGTTAAGATACAAAATCAATATTCATGACGGACCGATAGAAGTTCGTCATGTTTATGGTTAGGTTCTGGCTCGACATAAAAAATCGTGATAGGTATATTTTATTTGTTGGCGTGGTTAGGTTAGACTTAAAATCAACATTAGTCGTAGACGGATATAACCTTTTCGTGTTTGCGGTTAAGGAAAAGCTCTGAATCAACAATATTAACGCGTATAAGTTCTTTGTTTGTGTCGTTAGATTACGATCTGAAATCAACATTAGTGATGAGCGGACAGAACTTTTTCGTGTGTGCGGTTAGGCTAAGACTTGAAGTCAACGATTGTGGCAAGTTGTGACGAGTATAAGTTATTTGTTTATTTGGTTAGGTTTAAGTTTAAAATCAAAATTAGTGATGGATAAATATAACTTCGTAGTGTATACCGTTAGAATAAGGCTCGAAATCAACAATAGTGATGACTATGAGTTATTTATTTGTGTGGTTAGGTTAGATTGAAATCAACATTAGTTATTGATGGATATAACTGTTTCGTGCATGCAGTTGGGCAAAGACTCCAAATCGACCATACTTACGTTATATGTTCTTTGTTGGTGTGGTTAGGTTAAGATACAAAATCAATATTCATGACGGACCGATAGAAGTTCGTCATGTTTATGGTTAGGGTATGGCTCGACATAAAAAATCGTGATAGGTATATTTTATTTGTTGGCGTGGTTAGGTTGAGACTTAAAATCAACATTAGTCATAGACGGATATAACCTTTTCGTGTGTGCGGTTAAGCAAAAGCTCTAAATCAAGAATATTAACGCGTATAAGTTCTTTGTTTGTGTCATTTGATTAAGATGTAAAATCAACTTTCGTGATGAACGGACACAACTTTCTCGTGTGTGCGGTTAGGCTAAGACTTGAAGTCAACGATAGTGACAAGTATAAGTTATTTGTTTATTTGGTTACTTTGAAGTTTAAAATCCATTAGTGATAGACAAATATAACTTCGTAGTGTATACCGTTAGAATAAGACTAAAAATCAACAATGGTGATGACTATGAGTTATTTATTTGTGTGGTTAGGTTAGATTAAAATCAACATTAGTTATTGATAGATATAACTGTTTCGTGTTTGCAGTTGGGTGAAGACTCCAAATCGACCATACTTACGTTATGTGTTGTTTCTTTGTGTGGTTAGGTTAAGAATTGAAATCAATATTGATGACGGACGGATACAACTTCGTCGTGTTTATGGTTAGTGTAAGGCTCAACATAAAAAATCGTGATAGGTATATTTTATTTGTTGGCGTGGTTAGGTTGAGACTTAAAATCAACATTAGTCGTAGACGGATATAACCTTTTCGTGTGTGCGGTTAGGGAAAAGCTCTGAATCAACAATATTAATGCGTATAAGTTCTTTGTTTGTGTCGTTAGATCAAGATCTGAAATCAACATTAGTGATGAGCGGACATAACTTTTTCGTGTGTGCGGTTAGTCTAAGACTTGAAGTCAACGATAGTGACAATTTTTGACGAGTATAAGTTATTTGTTTATTTGGTTAGGTTGAAGTGTAAAATCAACATTAGTCATGGACAAATATAACTTCGTAGTATATACCGTTAGAATAAGGCTCGAAATCAACAATAGTGATGACTATGAGTTATCTATTTGTGTGGTTAGGTTAGATTGAAATCAACATTAGTTATTGATGGATATAACTGTTTCGTACGTGCAGTTGGGCAACGACTCCAAATCGACCATACTTACGTTATATGTTCTTTGTTGGTGTGGTTAGGTTAAGATACAAAATCAATATTCATGACGGACCGATAGAAGTTCGTCATGTTTATGGTTAGGGTCTGGCTCGACATAAAAAATCGTGACAGGTATATTTTATTTGTTGGCGTGGTTAGGTTGAGACTTAAAATCAATATTAGTCGTAGACGGATATAACCTTTTCGTGTGTGCGGTTAAGGAAAAGCTCTGAATCAACAATATTAACGCGTATCAGTTCTTTGTTTGTGTCGTTAGATTACGATCTGAAATCAACATTAGTGATGAACGGACACAACTTTTTCGTTTGTGCAGTTAGGTAAGACTTGAGGTCTACGATAGTGACAAGTTGTGACGATTATAAGTTATTTGTTTATTTGGTTAGGTTGAAGTTTAAAATCCATTAGTGATGGTCAAATATAACTTCGTAGTCTATACCGTTAGAATAAGACTCGAAATCGACAATAGTGATGACTATGAGTTATTTATTTGTGTGGTTAGGTTAGATTGAAATCAACACTAGTTATTGATGAATATAACTGTTTCGTGCGTGCAGTTGGGTAAAGACTCCAAATCGACCATACTTACGTTATATGTTCTTTGTTGGTGTGGTAAGGTTAAGAATTGAAATCAATATTGATGATGGACGGATACAACTTCGTCGTCTTTATGGTTAGGGTAAGGATCAACATAAAAAATCGTGACAGGTATATTTTATTTGTTGGCGTGGTTAGGTTGAGACTTAAAATCAACATTAGTCGTAGACGGATATAACCTTTTCGTGTGTGCGGTTAAGGAAAAGCTCTAAATCAACAATATTAACGCGTATAAGTTCTTTGTTTGTGTCGTTAGATCAAGATTTGAAATCAACATTAGTGATGAGCGGACATAACTTTTTCGTGTGTGCGGTTAGGCGAAGACTTGAAGTCAACGACAGTGACAAGTTGTGACGAGTATAAGTTATTTGTTTATTTGGTTAGGTTGAAGTGTAATATCAACATTAGTGATGGACAAATATAACTTCGTAGTATATACCGTTAGAATAAGGCTCGAAATCAACAATAGTGATGACTATGAGTTATCTATTTGTGTGGTTAGGTTAGATTCAAATCAACATTAGTTATTGATGGATATAACTGTTTCGTACGTGCAGTTGGGCAAAGACTCCAAATCGACTATACTTACGTTATATGTTCTTTGTTGGTGTGGTTAGGTTAAGATAGAAAATCAATATTCATGACGGACCGATTGAAGTTCGTCATGTTTATGGTTAGGGTCTGGCTCGACATAAAAAATCGTGACAGGTATATTTTATTTGTTGGCGTGGTTAGGTTGAGACTTAAAATCAATATTAGTCGTAGACGGATATAACCTTTTCGTGTGTGCGGTTATGGAAAAGCTCTGAATCAACAATATTAACGCGTATCAGTTCTTTGTTTGTATCATTTAATTAAGATCTGAAATCAACTTTGGTGATAAACGGACACAACTTTCTTGTGTGTGCGGATAGGCTAAGACTTGAAGGGAACGATAGTGACAAGTTTTGACGAGTATAAGTTATTTGTTTATTTGTTTAGGTTGAAGTTTAAAATCAACATTAGTGATGGACAAATATAACTTCGTATTCTATAGCGTTAGAATAAGACTCGAAATCAACAATAGTGATGACTATGAGTTATTTATTTCTGTGGTTAGGTTAGATTGAAGTCAACATTAGTTTTTGATAGATATAACTGTTTCATGTGTGGAGTTGGGCAAAGACACCAAATCGACCATACTTACGTTATATGTTCTTTGTTGGTGTGGTTAGGTTAAGAATTGAAATCAATATTGATGACGGACGGATACAACTTCGTCGTCTTTATGGTTAGGGTAAGGCTCAACATAAAAAATCGTGATAGGTATATTTTATTTGTTGGCGTGGTTAGGTTGAGACTTAAAATAAACATTAGTCGTAGACGGATATAACCTTTTCGTGTGTGCGGTTAAGGAAAAGCTCTGAATCAACAATATTAACGCGTATAAGTTCTTTGTTTGTGTCGTTAGATTAAGATATGAAATCAACATTAGTGATGAGCGGACAGAACTTTTTCGTGTGTGCGGTTAGGCTAAGACTTGAAGTCAACGATAGTGACAAGTTGTGACGAGTATAAGTTATTTGTTTAGGTTGAAGTTTAAAATCAACATTAGTGATGGACAAATATAACTTCGTATTGTATAGCGTTAGAATAAGGGTCGAAATCAACAATAGTGATGACTATGAGTTATGTATTTGTGTGGTTAGGTTAGATTGAAATCAACATTAGTTATTGATGGATATAACTGTTTCGTGTGTGCAGTTGGGCAAAGACTCCAAATCGACCATACTTACGTTATAAGTTCTTTGTTGGTGTGGTTAGGCTAAGAATTGAAATCAATATTAATGACGGACGGATACTACTTCGTCGTCTTTATGGTTAGGGTAAGGCTCAACATAAAAAATCGTGATCGGTATTTTTATTTGTTGGCGTGGTTAGGTTGAGAGTTAAAATCAACATTAGTCGTAGACGGATATAACATTTTCGTGTGTGCGGTTAAGGAAAAGCTCTGAATCAACAATATTAATGCGTATAAGTTCTTTGTTTGTGTCGTGAGATTAAGATCTGAAATCAACATTAGTGATGAGCGCACAGAACTTTTTCGTGTGTGCGGTTAGGCTAAGACTTGAAGTCAACGATAGTGACAAGTTGTGACGAGTATAAGTTATTTGTTTATTTGGTTAGGTTGAAGTTTAAAATTAACATTAGTGATGGACAAATATAACTTCGTAGTGTATACCGTTAGAATAAGGCTCGAAATCAACAATAGTGATGTCTATGAGTTATTTATTTGTGTGGTTAGGTTAGATTGAAATCAACATTAGCTATTGTTCGATATAACTGTTTCGTGCATGCAGTTGGGCAAAGACTCCAAATCGACCATACTTACGTTATATATTCTTTGTTGGTGTGGTTAGGTTAAGATACAAAATCAATATTCATGACGGACCGATAGAAGTTCCTCATGTTTATGGTTAGGGTATGGCTCAACATAAAAAATCGTGATAGGTATATTTTATTTATCGGCGTGGTTAGGTTGAGACTTAAAATCAACATTAGTCATAGACGGATATAACCTTTTCGTGTGTGCGGTTAAGCAAAAGCTCTAAATCAACAATATTAACGCGTGTAAGTTCTTTGTTTGTGTCATTTGATTAAGATGTAAAATCAACTTTCGTGATGAACGGACACAACTTTCTCGTGTGTGCGGTTAGGCTAAGACTTGAAGTCAACGATAGTGACAAGTATAAGTTATTTGTTTATTTGGTTATGTTGAAGTTTAAAATTCATTAGTGATGGACAAATATAACTTCGTAGTCTATACCGTTAGAATAAGACTCGAAATCGACAATAGTGTTGACTATGAGTTATTTATTTGTGTGGTTAGGTTAGATTGAAATCAACATTAGTTATTGATGGATATAACTGTTTCGTGTGTGCAGTTGGGCAAAGACTCAAATCGACCATACTTACGTTATAAGTTCTTTGTTGGTGTGGTTAGGTTAAGAATTGAAATCAATATTAATGACGGACGGATACTACTTCGTCGTCTTTATGGTTAGGGTAAGGCTCAACATAAAAAATCGTGATAGGTATTTTTATTTGTTGGCGTGGTTAGGTTGAGATTTAAAATCAACATTAGTCGTAGACGGATATAACCTTTTCGTGTGTGCGGTTAAGGAAAAGCTCTAAATCAACAATATTAACGCGTATAAGTTCTTTGTTTGTGTCGTGAGATTAAGATCTGAAATCAACATTGGTGATGAGGGCACAGAACTTTTTCGTGTGTGCGGTTAGGCTGAGACTTGAAGTCAACGATAGTGACAAGTTGTGACGAGTATAAGTTATTTGTTTATTTGGTTAGGTTGAAGTTTAAAATCAACATTAGTGATGGACAAATATAACTTCGTAGTGTATACCGTTAGAATAAGGCTCGAAATCAACAATAGTGATGTCTATGAGTTATTTATTTGTGTGGTTAGGTTAGATTGAAATCAACATTAGCTATTGATCGATATAACTGTTTCGTTCATGCAGTTGGGCAAAGACTCCAAATCGACCATACTTACGTTATATGTTCTTTGTTGGTGTGGTTAGGTTAAGATATAAAATCAATATTCATGACGGACCGATAGAAGTTCGTCATGTTTATGGTTAGGGTATGGCTCGACATAAAAAATCGTGATAGTTATAATTTATTTGTTGGCGTGGTTAGGTTGAGACTTAAAATCAACATTAGTCGTAGACGGATATAACCTTTTCGTGTGTGCGGTTAAGGAAAAGCTCTGAATCAACAATATTAACGCGTATAAGTTCTTTGTTTGTGTCGTTAGATTAAGATCTGAAATCAACATTAGTGATGAGCGGAGATAACTTTTTCGTGTGTGCGGTTAGGCTAAGACTTGAAGTCAACGATAGTGACAAGTTGTGTCGAGTATAAGTTATTTGTTTATTTGGTTAGGTTAAAGTTTAAAATGAACATTAGTGATGGACAAATATAACTTCGTAGTGTATACCATTAGAATAAGGCTCGAAATCAACAATAGTGATGACTATGAGTTATTTATTTGTGTGGTTAGGTTAGATTGAAATCAACATTAGTTATTGATGGATATAACTGTTTCGTGCATGCAGTTAGGCAAAGACTCCAAATCGACCATGCTTACGTTATATGTTCTTTGTTGGTGTGGTTAGGTTAAGATATAAAATCAATATTCATGACGGACCGATAGAAGTTCGTCATGTTTATGGTTAGCGTCTAGCTCGACATAAAAAATCGTGATAGGTATATTTTATTTGTTGGCGTGGTTAGGTTGAGACTTAAAATCAACATTAGTCGTAGACGGATATAACCTTTTCGTGTATCCAGTTAAGGAAAAGCTCTGAATCAAGAATATTAACGCGTATCAGTTCTTTGTTTGTGTCGTTAGATTACGATCTGAAATCAACATTAGTGATGAACGGACACAACTTTTTCGTTTAAGCGGTTAGGTAAGACTTGAGGTCTACGATAGTGACAAGTTGTGACGATTATAAGTTATTTGTTTATTTGGTTAGGTTGAAGTTTAAAATCCATTAGTGATGGACAAATATAACTTCGTAGTCTATACCGTTAGAGTAAGACTCGAAATCGACAATAGTGTTGACTATGAGTTATTTATTTGTGTGGTTAGGTTAGATTGAAATCAACATTAGTTATTGATGGATATAACTGTTTCGTGTGTGCAGTTGGGCAAAGACTCCAAATCGACCATATTTACGTTATATGTTCTTTGTTGGTGTGGTTAGGCTAAGAATTGAAATCAATATTAATGACGGACGGATACTACTTCGTCGTCTTTATGGTTAGGGTAAGGCTCAACATAAAAAATCGTGATAGGTATATTTTATTTGTTGGCGTGGTTAGGTTGAGACTTAAAATCAACATTAGTCGTAGACGGATATAACCATTTCGTGTGTGCGGTTAAGGAAAAGCTCTGAATCAACAATATTAACGCGTATAAGTTCTTTGTTTGTGTCGTTAGATTACGATCTGAAATCAACATTAGTGATGAGCGGACAGAACTTTTTCGTGTGTGCGGTTAGGCTAAGACTTGAAGTCAATGATAGTGACAAGTTGTGACGAGTATAAGTTATTTGTTTATTTGGTTAGGTTGAAGTTTAAAATCAACATTAGTGATGGACAAATATAACTTCGTAGTGTATACCGTTAGAATAAGGCTCAAAATCAACAATAGTGATGACTATGAGTTATTTATTTGTGTGGTTAGGTTAGATTGAAATCAACATTAGTTATTGATGAATATAACTGTTTCGTGCGTGCAGTTGGGTAAAGACTCCAAATCGACCATACTTACGTTATATGTTCTTCGTTGGTGTGGTTAGGTTAAGAATTGAAATCAATATTGATGACGGACGGATACAACTTCGTCGTCTTTATGGTTAGGGTAAGGATTAACATAAAAAATCGTGACAGGTATATTTTATTTGTTGTCGTGGTTAGGTTGAGACTTAAAATCAACATTAGTCGTAGACGGATATAACCTTTTCGTGTGTGCGGTTAAGGAAAAGCTCTCAATCAACAATATTAACGCGTATAAGTTCTTTGTTTGTGTCGTTAGATTAAGATCTAAAATCAACATTAGTGATGAGCGGACATAACTTTTTCGTGTGTGCGGTTAGGCTAAGACTTGAAGTCAACGATAGAGACAAGTTGTGTCGAGTATAAGTTATTTGTTTATTTGGTTAGGTTGAAGTTTAAAATGAACATTAGTGATGGACAAATATAACTTCGTAGTGTATACTATTAGAATAAGGCTCGAAATCAACAATAGTGATGACTATGAGTTATTTATTTGTGTGGTTAGGTTAGATTGAAATCAACATTAGTTATTGATGGATATAACTGTTTCGTGCATGCAGTTAGGCAAAGACTCCAAATCGACCATGCTTACGTTATTTGTTCTTTGTTGGTGTGGTTAGGTTAAGATGTAAAATCAATATTCATGACGGACCGATAGAAGTTCTTCATGTTTATGGTTAGCGTCTAGCTCGACATAAAAAATCGTGATAGGTATATTTTATTTGTTGGCGTGGTTAGGTTGAGACTTAAAATCAACATTAGTCGTAGACGGATATAACCTTTTCGTGTATCCAGTTAAGGAAAAGCTCTGAATCAACAATATTAACGCGTATGAGTTCTTTGTTTGTGTCGTTAGATTACGATCTGAAATCAACATTAGTGATGAACGGACACAACTTTTTCGTTTAAGCGGTTAGGTAAGACTTGAGGTCTACGATAGTGACAAGTTGTGACGATTATAAGTTATTTGTTTATTTGGTTAGGTTGAAGTTTAAAATCCATTAGTGATGGACAAATATAATTTCGTAGTCTATACCGTTAGAATAAGACTCGAAATCGACAATAGTGGACTATGAGTTATTTATTTGTGTGGTTAGGTTAGATTGAAATCAACATTAGTTATTGATGGATATAACTGTTTCGTGTGTGCAGTTGGGCAAAGACTCCAAATCGACCATACTTACGTTATAAGTTCTTTGTTGGTGTGGTTAGGCTAAGAATTGAAATCAATATTAATGACGGACGGATACTACTTCGTCGTCTTTATGGTTAGGGTAAGGCTCAACGTAAAAAATCGTGATAGGTATATTTTATTTGTTGGCGTGGTTAGGTTGAGAGTTAAAATCAACATTAGTCGTAGACGGATATAACCTTTTCGTGTGTGCGGTTAAGGAAAAGCTCTGAATCAACAATATTAACGCGTATAAGTTCTTTGTTTGTGTCGTTAGATTAAGATCTGAAATCAACATTAGTGATGAGCGTACAAAACTTTTTTGTGTGTGCGGTTAGGCTAAGAGTTGAAGTCAACGATAGTGACAAGTTGTGACGAGTATAAGTTATTTGTTTATTTGGTTAGGTTGAAGTTTAAAATCAACATTAGTGATGGACAAATATAACTTCGTAGTGTATACCGTTAGAATAAGGCTCGAAATCAACAATAGTGATGACTATGAGTTATCTATTTGTGTGGTTAGGTTAGATTGAAATTAACATTAGTTATTGATGGACATAACTGTTTCGTACGTGCAGTTGGACAAAGACTCCAAATCGACCATACTTACGTTATATGTTCTTTGTTGGTGTGGTTAGGTTAAGATACAAAATCAATATTCATGACGGACCGATAGAAGTTCGTCATGTTTATGGTTAGGGTTTGGCTCGACATAAAAAATCGTGATAGGTATATTTTATTTGTTGGCGTGGTTAGGTTGAGACTTAAAATCAACATTAGTCGTACACGGATATAACCTTTTCGTGTATGCGGTTAAGGAAAAGCTCTAAATCAATAATATTAACACGTATAAGTTCTTTGTTTGTGTCGTTAGATTACGATCTGAAATCAACATTAGTGATGAACGGACACAACTTTTTCGTTTGTGCGGTTAGGTAAGACTTGGGGTCAACGATAGTGACAAGTTGTGACGATTATAAGTTATTTGTTTATTTGGTTAGGTTGAAGTTTAAAATCAACATTAGTGATGGACAAATATAACTTCGTAGTGTATACCGTTAGAATAAGACTCGAAATCAACAATAGTGATGACTATGAGTTATTTATTTGTGTGGTTAGGTTAGATTGAAATCAACATTAGTTATTGATGGATATAACTGTTTCGTGTGTGCAGTTGGGCAAAGACTCAAATCGACCATACTTACGTTATAAGTTCTTTGTTGGTGTGGTTAGGCTAAGAATTGAAATCAATATTAATGACGGACGGATAATACTTCGTCGTCTTTATGGTTAGGGTAAGGCTCAACATAAAAAATCGTGATAGGTATATTTTATTTGTTGGCGTGGTTAGGTTGAGAGTTAAAATCAACATTAGTCGTAGACGGATATAACCTTTTCGTGTGTGCGGTTAAGGAAAAGCTCTGAATCAACAATATTAACGCGTATAAGTTCTTTGTTTGTGTCGTTAGATTAAGAACTGAAATCAACATTAGTGATGAGCGGACAAAACTTTTTTGTGTGTGCGGTTAGGCTAAGACTTGAAGTCAACGATAGTGACAAGTTGTGACGAGTATAAGTTATTTGTTTATTTGGTTAGGTTGAAGTTTAAAATCAACATTAGTGATGGACAAATATAACTTCGTAATGTATACCGTTAGAATAAGGCTCGAAATCAACAATAGTGATGACTATGAGTTATCTATTTGTGTGGTTAGGTTAGATTGAAATCAACATTAGTTATTGATGGATATAACTGTTTCGTACGTGCAGTTGGGCAAAGACTCTAAATCGACCATACTTATGTTATATGTTCTTTGTTGGTGTGGTTAGGTTAAGATACAAAATCAATATTCATGACGGACCGATAGAAGTTCGTCATGTTTATGGTTAGGGTATGGCTCGACATAAAAAATCGTGATAGGTATATTTTATTTGTTGGCGTGGTTAGGTTGAGACTTAAAATCAACATTAGTCGTAGACGGATATAACCTTTTCGTGTGTGCGGTTAAGGAAAAGCTCTGAATCAACAATATTAACGCGTATAAGTTCTTTGTTTGTGTCGTTAGATTAAGATCTGAAATCAACATTAGTGATCAGCGGACAGAACTTTTTCGTGTGTGCGGTTAGGCTAAGACTTGAAGTCAACGATAGTGACAAGTTGTGACGAGTATAAGTTATTTGTTTATTTGGTTAGGTTGAAATTTAAAATCAACATTAGTGATGGACAAATATAACTTCGTAGTGTATACCGTTAGAATAAGGCTCGAAATCAACAATAGTGATTGACTATGAGTTATTTATTTGTTTTGTTAGGTTAGATTGAAATCAACATTAGTTATTGATGGATATAACTGTTTCGTGCATTCAGTTAGGCAAAGACTCCAAATCAACCATACTTACGTTATATTTTCTTTGTTGGTGTGGTTAGGTTTAGATACAAAATCATTATTCATGACGGACCGATAGAAGTTCGTCATTTTTATGGTTAGGGTATGGCTCGACATAAAAAATCGTGATAGGTATATTTTATTTGTTGGCGTGGTTAGGTTGAGACTTAAAATCAACATTAGTCATAGACGGATATAACCTTTTCGTGTGTGCGGTTAAGCAAAAGCTCTAAATCAACAATATTAACGCGTATAAGTTCTTTGTTTGTTTCATTTGATTAAGATGTAAAATCAACTTTCGTGATGAACGGACACAACTTTCTCGTGTGTGCGGTTAGGCTAAGACTTGAAGTCAACGATAGTGACAAGTATAAGTTATTTGTTTATTTGGTTACTTTGAAGTTTAAAATCCATTAGTGATAGACAAATATAACTTCGTAGTGTATACCGTTAGAATCAGACTCGAAATCAACAATGGTGATGACTATGAGTTATTTATTTGTGTGGTTAGGTTAGATTAAAATCAACATTAGTTATTGATAGATATAACTGTTTCGTGTGTGCAGTTGGGCGAAGACTCCAAATCGACCATACTTACGTTATGTGTTGTTTCTTTGTGTGGTTAGGTTAAGAATTAAAATCAATATTGATGACGGACGGATACAACTTCGTCGTGTTTATGGTTAGGGTAAGGCTCAACATAAAAAATCGTGATAGGTATATTTTATTTGTTGGCGTGGTTAGGTTGAAAGTTAAAATCAACATTAGTCGTAGACGGATATAACCTTTTCGTGTGTGCGGTTAAGGAAAAGCTCTGAATCAACAATATTAACGCGTATAAGTTCTTTGTTTGTGTCGTGAGATTAAGATCTGAAATCAACATTAGTGATGAGCGGACAGAACTTTTTCGTGTGTGCGGTTAGGCTAAGACTTGAAGTCAACGACAGTGACAAGTTGTGACGAGTATAAGTTATTTGTTTATTTGGTTAGGTTGAAGTTTAAAATCAACATTAGTGATGGTCAAATATAACTTCGTAGTGTATACCGTTAGAATAAGGCTCGAAATCAACAATAGTGATGTCTATGAGTTATTTATTTGCGTGGTTAGGTTAGATTGAAATCAACATTAGTTATTGATGGATATAACTGTTTCGTGCATGCAGTTGGGCAAAGACTCCAAATCGACCATACTTACGTTATATGTTCTTTGTTGGTGTG
Organism: Brasenia schreberi; assembly: GCA_036023115.1. Classification (NCBI taxonomy): domain Eukaryota; kingdom Viridiplantae; phylum Streptophyta; class Magnoliopsida; order Nymphaeales; family Cabombaceae; genus Brasenia; species Brasenia schreberi. The sequence goes on from JAYKKT010000014.1 coordinate 1,576,761, forward strand.
GTTAGGTTAAGATACAAAATCAATATTCATGACGGACCGATAGAAGTTCGTCATGTTTATGGTTAGGGTATGGCTCGACATAAAAAATCGTGTTAGTTATATTTTATTTGTTGGCGTGGTTAGGTTGAGAGTTAAAATCAACATTAGTCATAGACGGATATAACCTTTTCGTGTGTGCGGTTAAGCAAAAGCTCTAAATCAACAATATTAACGCGTATAAGTTCTTTGTTTGTTTCATTTGATTAAGATGTGAAATCAACTTTGGTGATGAACGGACACAACTTTCTCGTGTGTGCGGATAGGGTAAGACTTGAAGTGACAAGTTTTGACGAGTATAAGTTATTTTTTTATTTGTTTAGGTTGAAGTTTAAAATCAACATTAGTGATGGACAAATATAACTTCGTAGTGTGTAGCGTTAGAATAAGACTCGAAATCAACAATAGTGATGACTATGAGTTATTTATTTGTGTGGTTAGGTTAGATTGAACTCAACATTAGTTTTTGATGGATATAACTGTTTCGTGTGTGGATTTGGGCAAAGACTCCAAATCGACCGTACTTACGTTATATGTTCTTTGTTGCTCTGGTTAGGTTAAGAATTGAAGTCAATGTTGATGACGGACGGATACAACTTCGTCGTGTTTATGGTTAGGGTAAGGCTCAACATAAAAAATCGTGAGAGGTATATTTTATTTGTTGGCGTGGTTAGGTTGAGACTTAAAATCAACATTAGTCATAGACGGATATAACCTTTTCGTGTGTGCGGTTAAGGAAAAGCTCTAAATCAACAATATTAATGCGTATAAGTTCTCTGTTTGTGTCGTTAGATTAAGATCTGAAATCAACATTTGTGATGAACGGACATAACTTTTTCGTGTGCGGCTAGGCTAAGACTTGAAGTCAACGATAGTGACAAGTTGTGATGAGTATAAGTTATTTGTTTATTTGGTTAGGTTGAAGTGTAAAATCAACATTAGTGATGGACAAATATAACTTCGTAGTATATACCGTTAGAATAAGGTTCGAAATCAACAATAGTGATGACTATGAGTTATCTATTTGTGTGGTTAGGTTAGATTGAAATCAACATTAGTTATTGATGGATATAACTATTTCGTACGTGCAGTTGGGCAAAGACTCCAAATCGACCATACTTACGTTATATGTTCTTTGTTGGTGTGGTTAGGTTAAGATACAAAATCAATATTCATGACGGACCGATAGAAGTTCGTCATGTTTATGGTTAGGGTTTGGCTCGACATAAAAAATCGTGATAGGCATATTTTATTTGTTGGCGTGGTTAGGTTGAGACTTAAAATCAACATTAGTCGTAGACGGATATAACCTTTTCGTGTGTGCGGTTAAGGAAAAGCTCTCAATCAACAATATTAACGCGTATAAGTTCTTTGTTTGTGTCGTTAGATTACGATCTGAAATCAACATTAGTGATGATCGGACAGAACTTTTTCGTGTGTGCGGTTAGGCTAAGACTTGACGTCAACGATTGTGACAAGTTGTGACGTGTATACGTTATTTGTTTATTTGGTTAGGTTGAAGTTTAAAATCAACATTAGTGATGGACAAATATAACTTCGTAGTGTATACCATTAGAATAAGGCACGAAATCAACAATAGTGATGACTATGAGTTATGTATTTGTGTGGTTAGGTTAGATTGAAATCAACATTAGTTATTGATGGATATAACTGTTTCGTGCATGCAGTTGGGCAAAGACTCCAAATCGACAATACTTACGTTATATGTTCTTTGTTGGTGTGGTTAGGTTAAGATACAAAATCATTATTCATGACGGACCGATAGAAGTTCGTCATTTTTATGGTTAGGGTATGGCTCGACATAAAAAATCGTGATAGGTATATTTTATTTGTTGGCGTGGTTAGGTTGAGACTTAAAATCAACATTAGTGATAGACGGGTATAACCTTTTCGTTGTGCAGTTAAGCAAAAGCTCTAAATCAACTATATTAACGCGTATAAGTTCTTTGTTTGTGTCATTTGATTAAGATGTGAAATCAACTTTCGTGATGAACGGATACAACTTTCTCGTGTGTGCGGTTAGGCTAAGACTTGAAGTCAACGATAGTGACAAGTTGTGACGAGTATAAGTTATTTGTTTATTTGGTTAGGTTGAAGTTTAAAATCAACATTAGTGATGGACAAATATAACTTCGTAATGTATACCGTTAGAATAAGGCTCGAAATCAACAATAGTGATGACTATGAGTTATCTATTTGTGTGGTTAGGTTAGATTGAAATCAACATTAGTTATTGATGGATATAACTGTTTCGTGTGTGCAGTTGGGCAAAGACTCCAAATCGACCATACTTACGTTATATGTTCTTTGTTGGTGTGGTTAGGCTAAGAATTAAAATCAATATTGATGACGGACGGATACAACTTCGTCGTCTTTATGGTTAGGGTAAGGATCAACATAAAAAATCGTGATAGGTATATTTTATTTGTTGGCGTGGTTAGGTTGAGAGTTAAAATACACATCAGTCGTAGACGGATATAACCTTTTCGTGTGTGCGGTTAAGGAAAAGCTCTGAATTAACAATATTAACGCGTATAAGTTCTTTGTTTGTGTCGTTAGATTAAGATCTGAAATCAACATTAGTGATGAGCGGACAGAACTTTTTCGTGTGTGCGGTTAGGCTAAGACTTGAAGTCAACGACAGTGACAAGTTGTGACGAGTATAAGTTATTTGTTTATTTGGTTAGGTTGAAGTTTAAAATCAACATTAGTGATGGTCAAATATAACTTCGTAGTGTATACCGTTAGAATAAGGCTCGAAATCAACAATAGTGATGTCTATGAGTTATTTATTTGCGTGGTTAGGTTAGATTGAAATCAACATTAGTTATTGATGGATATAACTGTTTCGTACGTGCAGTTGGACAAAGACTCCAAATCGACCATACTTACGTTATGTGTTGTTTCTTTGTGTGGTTAGGTTAAGAATTAAAATCAATATTGATGACGGACGGATACAACTTCGTCGTGTTTATGGTTAGGGTAAGGCTCAACATAAAAAATCGTGATAGGTATATTTTATTTGTTGGCGTGGTTAGGTTGAAACTTAAAATCAACATTAGTCGTAGACGGATATAACCTTTTCGTGTGTGCGGTTAAGGAAAAGCTCTGAATCAACAATATTAACGCGTATAAGTTCTTTGTTTGTGTCGTTAGATTACGATCTGAAATCAACATTAGTGATGAACGGACACAACTTTTTCGTTTGTGCGGTTAGTAAGACTTGAAGGTCTACGATAGTGACAAGTTGTGACGATTATAAGTTATTTGTTTATTTGGTTAGGTTGAAGTTTAAAATCCATTAGTGATGGACAAATATAACTTCGTAGTGTATACCGTTAGAATAAGACTCGAAATCGACAATAGTGTTGACTATGAGTTATTTATTTGTGTGGTTAGGTTAGATTGAAAACAACATTAGTTATTGATGCATATAACTGTTTCGTGTGTGCAGTTGGGCAAAGACTCCAAATCGACAATTCTTACGTTATATGTTCTTTGTTGGTGTGGTTAGGCTAAGAATTGAAATCAATATTGATGACGGACGGATACTACTTCGTCGTCTTTATGGTTAGGGTAAGGCTCAACATAAAAAATCTAGATAGGTATATTTTATTTGTTGGCGTGGTTAGGTTGAGACTTAAAATCAATATTAGTCGTAGACGGATATAACCTTTTCGTGTGTGCGGTTAAGGAAAAGCTCTGAATCAACAATATTAACGCGTATAAGTTCTTTGTTTGTGTCGTTAGATTAAGATCTGAAATCAACATTAGTGATCAGCGGACAGAACTTTTTCGTGTGTGCGGTTAGGCTAAGACTTGAAGTCAACGATAGTGACAAGTTGTGACGAGTATAAGTTATTTGTTTATTTGGTTAGGTTGAAGTTTAAAATCAACATTAGTGATGGACAAATATAACTTCGTAGTGTATACCGTTAGAATAAGGCTCGAAATCAACAATAGTGATGACTATGAGTTATTTATTTGTGTGGTTAGGTTAGATTGAAATCAACATTAGTTATTGATGGATATAACTGTTTCGTGTGCAGTTGGGCAAAGACTCCAAATCGACCATACTTACGTTATATGTTCTTTGTTGGTGTGGTTAGGTTAAGATACAAAATCAATATTCATGACGGACCGATAGAAGTTCGTCATGTTTATGGTTAGGGTATGGCTCGACATAAAAAATCGTGATAGGTATATTTTATTTGTTGGCGTGGTTAGGTTGAGACTTAAAATCAACATTAGTCGTAGACGGATATAACCTTTTCGTGTGTGCGGTTAAGGAAAAGCTCTAAATCAACAATATTAACGCGTATAAGTTCTTTGTTTGTGTCGTTAGATTACGATCTGAAATCAACATTAGTGATGAACGGACACAACTTTTTCGTGTGTGCGGTTAGGCTAAGACTTGAAGTCAACGATAGTGACAAGTTGTGACGAGTATAAGTTATTTGTTTATTTGGTTAGGTTGAAGTTTAAAATCAACATTAGTGATGGACAAATATAACTTCGTAGTGTATACCGTTAGAATAAGACTCGAAATCAACAATAGTGATGACTATGAGTTATTTATTTGTGTGGTTAGGTTAGATTGAAATCAACATTAGTTATTGATGGATATAACTGTTTCGTGTGTGCAGTTGGGCAAAGACTCCAAATCGACCATACTTACGTTATATGTTCTTTGTTGGTGTGGTTAGGTTAAGATTGAAATCAATATTGATGACGGACGGATTCAACTTCGTCGTCTTTATGGTTAGGCTAAGGCTCAACATAAAAAATCGTGATAGGTATATTTTATTTATTGGCGTGGTTAGGTTGAGACTTAAAATCCACATTAGTCGTAGACGGATATAACCTTTTCGTGTGTGCGGTTAAGAAGAAGCTCTGAATCAACAATATTAACGCGTATAAGTTCTTTGTTTGTGTCGTTAGATTAAGATCTGAAATCAACATTAGTGATGAGCGGACATAACTTTTTCGTGTGTGCGGTTAGGCTAAGACTTGAAGTCAACGATAGTGACAAGTTGTGACGAGTATAAGTTATTTGTTTATTTGGTTAGGTTGAAGTTTAAAATCAACATTAGTGATGGACAAATATAACTTCGTAGTATATACCGTTAGAATAAGGCTCGAAATCAACAATAGTGATGACTACGAGTTATTTATTTGTGTGGTTAGGTTAGATTGAAATCAACATTAGTTATTGATGGATATAACTGTTTCGTGCGTGCAGTTGGGCAAAGACTTCAAATCGACCATACTTATGTTATATGTTCTTTGTTGGTGTGGTTAGGTTAAGATACAAAATCAATATTCATGACGGACCGATAGAAGTTCGTCATGTTTATGGTTAGGGTATGGCTCGACATAAAAAATCGTGTTAGTTATATTTTATTTGTTGGCGTGGTTAGGTTGAGAGTTAAAATCAACATTAGTCATAGACGGATATAACCTTTTCGTGTGTGCGGTTAAGCAAAAGCTCTAAATCAACAGTATTAACGCGTATAAGTTCTTTGTTTGTGTCATTTGATTACGAGGTGAAATCAACTTTGGTGATGAACGGACACAACTTTCTCGTGTGTGCGGTTAGGCTAAGACTTGAAGTCAACGATAATGACAAGTTGTGACGAGTATAAGTTATTTGTTTATTTGGTTACTTTGAAGTTTAAAATCCATTAGTGATAGACAAATATAACTTCGTAGTGTATACCGTTAGAATAAGACTCGAAATCAACAATGGTGATGACTATGAGTTATTTATTTGTGTGGTTAGGTTAGATTAAAATCAACATTAGTTATTGATAGATATAACTGTTTCGTGTGTGCAGTTGGGCGAAAGACTCTAAATCGACCATACTTACGTTATATGTTGTTTCTTTGTGTGGTTAGGTTAAGAATTAAAATCAATATTGATGACGGACGGATACAACTTCGTCGTGTTTATGGTTAGGGTAAGGCTCAACATAAAAAATCGTGATAGGTATATTTTATTTGTTGGCGTGGTTAGGTTGAAAGTTAAAATCAACATTAGTCGTAGACGGATATAACCTTTTCGTGTGTGCGGTTAAGGAAAAGCTCTGAATCAACAATATTAACGCGTATAAGTTCTTTGTTTGTGTCGTGAGATTAAGATCTGAAATCAACATTAGTGATGAGCGGACAGAACTTTTTCGTGTGTGCGGTTAGGCTAAGACTTGAAGTCAACGACAGTGACAAGTTGTGACGAGTATAAGTTATTTGTTTATTTGGTTAGGTTGAAGTTTAAAATCAACATTAGTGATGGTCAAATATAACTTCGTAGTGTATACCGTTAGAATAAGGCTCGAAATCAACAATAGTGATGTCTATGAGTTATTTATTTGCGTGGTTAGGTTAGATTGAAATCAACATTAGTTATTGATCGATATAACTGTTTCGTGCATGCAGTTGGGCAAAGACTCCAAATCGACCATACTTACGTTATATGTTATTTGTTGGTGTGGTTAGGTTAAGATATAAAATCAATATTCATGACGGACCGATAGAAGTTCGTCATGTTTATGGTTAGGGTATGGCTCGACATAAAAAATCGTGATAGTTATATTTTATTTGTTGGCGTGGTTAGGTTGAGACTTAAAATCAACATTAATCATAGACGGATATAACCTTTTCGTGTGTGCGGTTAAGCAAAAGCTCTAAATCAACAATATTAACGCGTATAAGTTCTTTGTTTGTGTCATTTGATTAAGATCTGAAATCAACTTTGGTGATAAACGGACACTACTTTCTTGTGTGTGCGGATAGGCTAAGACTTGAAGGGAATGATAGTGACAAGTTTTGACGAGTATAAGTTATTTGTTTATTTGTTTAGGTTGAAGTTTAAAATCAACATTAGTGATGGACAAATATAACTTCGTATTATATAGCGTTAGAATAAGACTCGAAATGAACAATAGTGATGACTATGAGTTATTTATTTCTGTGGTTAGGTTAGATTGAACTCAACATTAGTTTTTGATAGATATAACTGTTTCATGTGTGGAGTTGGGCAAAGACTCCAAATCGACCATACTTACGTTATATGTTCTTTGTTGGTGTGGTTAGGTTAAGAATTGAAATCAATATTGATGACGGACTGATACAACTTCGTCGTCTTTATGGTTAGGGTAAGGCTCAGCATAAAAAATCGTGATAGGTATATTTTATTTGTTGGCGTGGTTAGTTTGAGACTTAAAATCAACATTAGTCGTAGACGGATATAACCTTTTCGTGTATCCGGTTAAGGAAAAGCTCTGAATCAACAATATTAACGCGTATAAGTTCTTTGTTTGTGTCGTTAGATTAAGATCTGAAATCAACATTAGTGATGAGCGGACACAACTTTTTCGTGTGTGCGGTTAGGCTAAGACTTGAAGTCAACGATAGTGACAAGTTGTGACGAGTATAAGTTATTTGTTTATTTGGTTAGGTTGAAGTTTAAAATAAACATTAGTGATGGACAAATATAACTTCGTAGTGTATACCGTTAGAATAAGGCTCGAAATCAACAATAGTGATGACTATGAGTTATCTATTTGTGTGGTTAGGTTAGATTGAAATCAACATTAGTTATTGATGGATATAACTGTTTCGTACGTGCAGTTGGGCAAAGACTCCAAATCGACCATACTTACGTTATATGTTCTTTGTTGGTGTGGTTAGGTTAAGATTAAAATCAATATTCATGACGGACCGATAGAAGTTCGTCATGTTTATGGTTAGGGTCTGGCTCGACATAAAAAATCGTGATAGGTATATTTTATTTGTTGGCGTGGTTAGGTTGAGACTTAAAATCAACATTAGTCGTAGACGGATATAACCTTTTCGTGTGTGCGGTTAAGGAAAAGCTTCTGAATCAACAATATTAACGCGTATAAGTTCTTTGTTTGTGTCGTTAGATTAAGATCTGAAATCAACATTAGTGATAAACGTACACAACTTTTTCGTTTGTGCGGTTAGGTAACACTTGAGGTCTACGATAGTGACAAGTTGTGACGATTATAAGTTATTTGTTTATTTGGTTAGGTTGAAGTTTAAAATCCATTAGTGATGGACAAATATAACTTCGTAGTGTATACCGTTAGAATAAGACTCGAAATCGACAATAGTGTTGACTATGAGTTATTTATTTGTGTGGTTAGGTTAGATTGAAAACAACATTAGTTATTGATGGATATAACTGTTTCGTGTGTGCAGTTGGGCAAAGACTCCAAATCGACCATACTTACGTTATATGTTCTTTGTTGGTGTGGTTAGGCTAAGAATTGAAATCAATATTAATGACGGACGGATATTACTTCGTCGTCTTTATGGTTAGGGTAAGGCTCAACATAAAAAATCGTGATAGGTATATTTTATTTGTTGGCGTGGTTAGGTTGAGACTTAAAATCAACATTAGTCGTAGACGGATATAACCTTTTCGTGTGTGCGGTTAAGGAAAAGCTCTGAATCAACAATATTAACGCGTATAAGTTCTTTGTTTGTGTCGTTAGATTAAGATCTGAAATCAACATTAGTGATCAGCGGACAGAACTTTTTCGTGTGTGCGGTTAGGCTAAGACTTGAAGTCAACGATAGTGACAAGTTGTGACGAGTATAAGTTATTTGTTTATTTGGTTAGGTTGAAGTTTAAAATCAACATTAGTGATGGACAAATATAACTTCGTAGTGTATACCGTTAGAATAAGGCTCGAAATCACAATAGTGATGACTATGAGTTATTTATTTGTGTGGTTAGGTTAGATTGAAATCAACATTAGTTATTGATGATATAACTGTTTCGTACGTGCAGTTGGGCAAAGACTCCAAATCGACCATACTTACGTTATATGTTCTTTGTTGGTGTGGTTAGGTTAAGATATAAAATCAATATTCATGACGGACCGATAGAAGTTCGTCATGTTTATGGTTAGGGTCTGGCTCGACATAAAAATTCGTGATAGGTATATTTTATTTGTTGGCGTGGTTAGGTTGAGACTTAAAATCAACATTAATCATAGACGGATATAACCTTTTCGTGTGTGCGGTTAAGCAAAAGCTCTAAATCAACAATATTAACGCGTATAAGTTCTTTGTTTGTGTCATTTGATTAAGATCTGAAATCAACTTTGGTGATGAACGGAGACAACTTTCTTGTGTGTGCGGATAGGCTAAGACTTGAAGGGAACGATAGTGACAAGTTTTGACGAGTATAAGTTATTTGTTTATTTGTTTAGGTTGAAGTTTAAAATCAACATTAGTGATGGACAAATATAACTTCGTATTGTATAGCGTTAGAATAAGACTCGAAATCAACAATAGTGATGACTATGAGTTATTTATTTCTGTGGTTAGGTTAGATTGAACTCAACATTAGTTTTTGATGGATATAACTGTTTCATGTGTGGAGTTGGGCAAAGACTCCAAATCGACCATACTTACGTTATATGTTCTTTGTTGGTGTGGTTAGGTTAAGAATTGAAATCAATATTGATGACGGACGGATACAACTTCGTCGTCTTTATGGTTAGGGTAAGGCTCAACATAAAAAATCGTGATAGGTATATTTTATTTGTTGGCGTGGTTAGGTTGAGACTTAAAATCAACATTAGTCGTAGACGGATATAACCTTTTCGTGTGTGCGGTTAAGGAAAAGCTCTGAATCAACAATATTAACGCGTATAAGTTCTTTGTTTGTGTCGTTAGATTAAGATCTGAAATCAACATTAGTGATGAGCGGACAGAACTTTTTCGTGTGTGCGGTTAGGCTAAGACTTGAAGTCAACGATAGTGACAAGTTGTGACGAGTATAAGTTATTTGTTTATTTGGTTAGGTTGAAGTTTAAAATAAACATTAGTGAAGGACAAATATAACTTCGTAGTGTATACCGTTAGAATAAGGTTCGAAATCAACAATAGTGATGACTATGAGTTATTTATTTGTGTGGTTAGGTTAGATTGAAATCAACATTAGTTATTGATGGATATAACTGTTTCGTACGTGCAGTTGGGCAAAGACTCCAAATCGACCATACTTACGTTATATGTTCTTTGTTGGTGTGGTTAGGTTAAGATATAAAATCAATATTCATGACGGACCGATAGAAGTTCGTCATGTTTATGGTTAGGGTCTGGCTCGACATAAAAAATCGTGATAGGTATATTTTATTTGTTGGCGTGGTTAGGTTGAGACTTAAAATCAACATTAGTCGTACACGGATATAACCTTTTCGTGTATGCGGTTAAGGAAAAGCTCTAAATCAACAATATTAACGCGTATAAGTTCTTTGTTTGTGTCGTTAGATTACGATCTGAAATCAACATTAGTGATGAACGGACACAACTTTTTCGTTTGTGCGGTTAGGTAAGACTTGAGGTCTACGATAGTGACAAGTTGTGACGATTATAAGTTATTTGTTTATTTGGTTAGGTTGAAGTTTAAAATCCATTAGTGATGGACAAATATAACTTCGTAGTGTATACCGTTAGAATAAGACTCGAAATCGACAATAGTGTTGACTATGAGTTATTTATTTGTGTGGTTAGGTTAGATTGAAAACAACATTAGTTATTCATGCATATAACTGTTTCGTGTGTGCAGTTGGGCAAAGACTCCAAATCGACCATACTTACGTTATATGTTCTTTGTTGGTGTGGTTAGACTAAGAATTGAAATCAATATTAATGACGGACGGATACTACTTCGTCGTCTTTATGGTTAGGGTAAGGCTCAACATAAAAAATCGTGATAGGTATATTTTATTTGTTGTCGTGGTTAGGTTGAGAGTTAAAATCAACATTGGTCGTACACGGATATAACCTTTTCGTGTGTGCGGTTAAGGAAAAGCTCTGAATCAACAATATTAACGCGTATAAGTTCTTTGTTTGTGTCGTTAGATTAAGATCTGAAATCAACATTAGTGATCAGCGGACAGAACTTTTTCGTGTGTGCGGTTAGGCTAAGACTTGAAGTCAACGATAGTGACAAGTTGTGACGAGTATAAGTTATTTGTTTATTTGGTTAGGTTGAAATTTAAAATCAACATTAGTGATGGACAAATATAACTTCGTAGTGTATACCGTTAGAATAAGGCTCGAAATCAACAATAGTGATGACTATGAGTTATTTATTTGTGTGGTTAGGTTAGATTGAAATCAACATTAGTTATTGATGATATAACTGTTTCGTGTGTGCAGTTGGGTAAAGACTCCAAATCGACCATACTTACGTTATATGTTCTTTGTTGGTGTGGTTAGGTTAAGAATTGAAATCAATATTGATGACGGACGGATACAACTTCGTCGTCTTTATGGTTAGGGTAAGGCTCAACATAAAAAATCGTGATAGGTATATTTTATTTGTTGGCGTGGTTAGGTTGAGACTTAAAATCAACATTAGTCGTAGACGGATATAACCTTTTCGTGTGTGCGGTTAAGGAAAAGCTCTGAATCAACAATATTAACGCGTATAAGTTCTTTGTTTGTGTCGTTAGATTAAGATCTGAAATCAACATTAGTGATGAGCGGGCAGAACTTTTTCGTGTGTGCGGTTAGGCTAAGACTTGAAGTCAACGATAGTGACAAGTTGTGATGAGTATAAGTTATTTGTTTATTTGGTTAGGTTGAAGTGTAAAATCAACATTAGTGATGGACAAATATAACTTCGTAGTATATACCGTTAGAATAAGGTTCGAAATCAACAATAGTGATGACTATGAGTTATCTATTTGTGTGGTTAGGTTAGATTGAAATCAACATTAGTTATTGATGGATATAACTATTTCGTACGTGCAGTTGGGCAAAGACTCCAAATCGACCATACTTACGTTATATGTTCTTTGTTGGTGTGGTTAGGTTAAGATACAAAATCAATATTCCTGACGGACCGATAGAAGTTCGTCATGTTTATGGTTAGGGTCTGGCGCGACATAAAAAATCGTGACAGGTATATTTTATTTGTTGGCGTGGTTAGGTTGAGACTTAAAATCAACATTAGTCATAGACGGATATAACCTTTTCGTGTATCCGGTTAAGGAAAAGCTCTAAATCAACAATATTAATGCGTATAAGTTCTTTGTTTGTGTCGTTAGATTACGATCTGAAATCAACATTAGTGATGAACGGACACAACTTTTTCGTTTGTGCAGTTAGGTAAGACTTGAGGTCTACGATAGTGACAAGTTGTGACGATTATAAGTTATTTGTTTATTTGGTTAGGTTGAAGTTTAAAATCCATTAGTGATGGACAAATATAACTTCGTAGTGTATACCGTTAGAATAAGACTCGAAATCGACAATAGTGTTGACTATGAGTTATTTATTTGTGTGGTTAGGTTAGATTGAAATCAACATTAGTTATTGATGGATATAACTGTTTCGTGTGTGCAGTTGGGCAAAGACTCAAATCGACCATACTTACGTTATAAGTTCTTTGTTGGTGTGGTTAGGCTAAGAATTGAAATCAATATTAATGACGGACGGATACTACTTCGTCGTCTTTATGGTTAGGGTAAGGCTCAACATAAAAAATCGTGATAGGTATATTTTATTTGTTGGCGTGGTTAGGTTGAGAGTTAAAATCAACATTAGTCGTAGACGGATATAACCTTTTCGTGTGTGCGGTTAAGGAAAAGCTCTGAATCAACAATATTAACGCGTATAAGTTCTTTGTTTGTGTCGTTAGATTAAGATCTGAAATCAACATTAGTGATGAGCGTACAAAACTTTTTTGTGTGTGCGGTTAGGCTAAGACTTGAAGTCAACGACAGTGACAAATTGTGACGAGTATAAGTTATTTGTTTATTTGGTTAGGTTGAAGTTTAAAATCAACATTAGTGATGGACAAATATAACTTCGTAGTGTATACCGTTAGAATAAGGCTCGAAATCAACAATAGTGATGACTATGAGTTATCTATTTGTGTGGTTAGGTTAGATTGAAATCAACATTAGTTATTGATGGATATAACTGTTTCGTACGTGCAGTTGGACAAAGACTCCAAATCGACCATACTTACGTTATATGTTCTTTGTTGGTATGGTTAGGTTAAGATACAAAATCAATATTCATGACGGACCGATAGAAGTTCGTCATGTTTATGGTTAGGGTTCTGGCTCGACATAAAAAATCGTGATAGGTATATTTTATTTGTTGGCGTGGTTAGGTTAGACTTAAAATCAACATTAGTCGTAGACGGATATAACCTTTTCGTGTTTGCGGTTAAGGAAAAGCTCTGAATCAACAATATTAACGCGTATAAGTTCTTTGTTTGTGTCGTTAGATTACGATCTGAAATCAACATTAGTGATGAGCGGACAGAACTTTTTCGTGTGTGCGGTTAGGCTAAGACTTGAAGTCAACGATAGTGACAAGTTGTGACGAGTATAAGTTATTTGTTTATTTGGTTAGGTTGAAGTTTAAAATCAACATTAGTGATGGACAAATATAACTTCGTAGTATATACCGTTAGAATAAGGCTCGAAATCAACAATAGTGATGACTATGAGTTATTTATTTGTGTGGTTAGGTTAGATTGAAATCAACATTAGTTATTGATGGATATAACTGTTTCGTGCATGCAGTTGGGCAAAGACTCCAAATCGACCATACTTACGTTATATGTTCTTTGTTGGTGTGGTTAGGTTAAGATACAAAATCAATATTCATGACGGACCGATAGAAGTTCGTCATGTTTATGGTTAGGGTATGGCTCGACATAAAAAATCGTGATAGGTATATTTTATTTGTTGGCGTGGTTAGGTTGAGACTTAAAATCAACATTAGTCATAGACGGATATAACCTTTTCGTGTGTGCGGTTAAGCAAAAGCTCTAAATCAACAATATTAACGCGTATAAGTTCTTTGTTTGTGTCATTTGATTAAGATGTAAAATCAACTTTCGTGATGAACGGACACAACTTTCTCGTGTGTGCGGTTAGGCTAAGACTTGAAGTCAACGATAGTGACAAGTATAAGTTATTTGTTTATTTGGTTACTTTGAAGTTTAAAATCCATTAGTGATAGACAAATATAACTTCGTAGTGTATACCGTTAGAATAAGACTAAAAATCAACAATGGTGATGACTATGAGTTATTTATTTGTGTGGTTAGGTTAGATTAAAATCAACATTAGTTATTGATAGATATAACTGTTTCGTGTGTGCAGTTGGGTGAAGACTCCAAATCGACCATACTTACGTTATGTGTTGTTTCTTTGTGTGGTTAGGTTAAGAATTAAAATCAATATTGATGACGGACGGATACAACTTCGTCGTGTTTATGGTTAGGGTAAGGCTCAACATAAAAAATCGTGATAGGTATATTTTATTTGTTGGCGTGGTTAGGTTGAGACTTAAAATCAACATTAGTCGTAGACGGATATAACCTTTTCGTGTGTGCGGTTAAGGAAAAGCTCTGAATCAACAATATTAACGCGTATAAGTTCTTTGTTTGTGTCGTTAGATTAAGATCTGAAATCAACATTAGTGATGAGCGGACAGAACTTTTTCGTGTGTGCGGTTAGGCTAAGACTTGAAGTCAACGATAGTGACAAGTTTTGACGAGTATAAGTTATTTGTTTATTTGGTTAGGTTGAAGTTTAAAATCAACATTAGTGATGGACAAATATAACTTCGTAGTGTATACCGTTAGAATAAGGCTCGAAATCAACAATAGTGATGACTATGAGTTATTTATTTGTGTGGTTAGGTTAGATTGAAATCAACATTAGTTATTGATGGATATAACTGTTTCGTACGTGCAGTTGGGCAAAGACTCCAAATCGACCATACTTACGTTATATGTTCTTTGTTGGTGTGGTTAGGTTAAGATACAAAATCAATATTCCTGACGGACCGATAGAAGTTCGTCATGTTTATGGTTAGGGTCTGGCGCGACATAAAAAATCGTGATAGGTATATTTTATTTGTTGGCGTGGTTAGGTTGAGACTTAAAATCAACATTAGTCGTAGACGGATATAACCTTTTCGTGTGTGCGGTTAAGGAAAAGCTTTGAATCAACAATATTAACGCGTATAAGTTCTTTGTTTGTGTCGTTAGATTAAGATCTGAAATCAACATTAGTGATGAACGGACACAACTTTTTCGTTTGTGCGGTTAGGTAAGACTTGAGGTCAACGATAGTGACAAGTTGTGACGATTATAAGTTATTTGTTTATTTGGTTAGGTTGAAGTTTAAAATCCATTAGTGATGGACAAATATAACTTCGTAGTCTATACCGTTAGAATAAGACTCGAAATCGACAATAGTGTTGACTATGAGTTATTTATTTGTGTGGTTAGGTTAGATTGAAATCAACATTAGTTATTGATGGATATAACTGTTTCGTGCATGCAGTTGGGCAAAGACTCCAAATCGACAATACTTACGTTATATGTTCTTTGTTGGTGTGGTTAGGTTAAGAATTGAAATCAATATTGATGACGGACGGATACAACTTCGTCGTCTTTATGGTTAGGGTAAGGCTCAACATAAAAAATCGTGACAGGTATATTTTATTTGTTGGCGTGGTTAGGTTGAGACTTAAAATCAACATTAGTCATAGACGGATATAACCTTTTCGTGTGTGCGGTTAAGGAAAAGCTCTAAATCAACAATATTAACGCGTATAAGTTCTTTGTTTGTGTCGTTAGATTAAGATCTGAAATCAACATTAGTGATGAGTGGACATAGCTTTTTCATGTGTGCGGTTAGGCTAAGACTTGAAGTCAACGATAGTGACTTGTTGTGACGAGTATAAGTTATTTGTTTATTTAGTTAGGTTGAAGTTTAAAATCAACATTAGTGATGGACAAATATAACTTCGTAGTGTATACCGTTAGAATACGGCTCGAAATCAACAATAGTGATGACTATGAGTTATCTATTTGTGTGGTTAGGTTAGATTGAAATCAACATTAGTTATTGATGGATATAACTGTTTCGTACGTGCAGTTGGGCAAAGACTCCAAATCGACTATACTTACGTTATATGTTCTTTGTTGGTGTGGTTAGGTTAAGATACAAAATCAATATTCATGACGGACCGATAGAAGTTCGTCATGTTTATGGTTAGGGTATGGCTCGACATAAAAAATCGTGATAGGTATATTTTATTTGTTGGCGTGGTTAGGTTGAGACTTAAAATAAACATTAGTCGTAGACGGATATAACCTTTTCGTGTGTGCGGTTGAGGAAAAGCTCTAAATCAACAATATTAACGCGTATAAGTTCTTTGTTTGTGTCGTTAGATTAAGATCTGAAATCAACTTTGGTGATAAACGGACACAACTTTCTCGTGTGTGCGGATAGGCTAAGACTTGTAGGGAACGATAGTGACAAGTGTTGACGAGTATAAGTTATTTGTTTATTTGTTTAGGTTGAAGTTTAAAATCAACATTAGTGATAGACAAATATAACTTCGTAGTGTATAGCGTTAGAATAAGACTCGAAATCAACAATAGTGATGACTATGAGTTATTTATTTGTGTGGTTAGGTTAGATTGAACTCAACATTAGTTTTTGATGGATATAACTGTTTCATGTGTGGAGTTGGGCAAAGACTCCAAATCGACCATACTTACGTTATATGTTCTTTGTTGGTGTGGTTAGGTTAAGAATTGAAATCAATATTGATGACGGACTGATACAACTTCGTCGTCTTTATGGTTAGGGTAAGGCTCAACATAAAAAATCGTGATAGGTATATTTTATTTGTTGGCGTGGTTAGTTTGAGACTTAAAATCAACATTAGTCGTAGACGGATATAACCTTTTCGTGTATCCGGTTAAGGAAAAGCTCTGAATCAATAATATTAACGCGTATAAGTTCTTTGTTTGTGTCGTTAGATTAAGATATGAAATCAACATTAGTGATGAGCGGACAGAACTTTTTCGTGTGTGCGGTTAGGCTAAGACTTGAAGTCAACGATTGTGGCAAGTTGTGACGAGTATAAGTTATTTGTTTATTTGTTTAGGTTGAAGTTTAAAATCAACATTAGTGATGGACAAATATAACTTCGTATTGTATAGCGTTAGAATAAGGGTCGAAATCAACAATAGTGATGACTATGAGTTATTTATTTGTGTGGTTAGGTTAGATTGAAATCAACATTAGTTATTGATGGATATAACTGTTTCGTGTGTGCAGTTGGGCAAAGACTCCAAATCGACCATACTTACGTTATAAGTTCTTTGTTGGTGTGGTTAGGCTAAGAATTGAAATCAATATTAATGACGGACGGATACTACTTCGTCGTCTTTATGGTTAGGGTAAGGCTCAACATAAAAAATCGTGATCGGTATTTTTATTTGTTGGCGTGGTTAGGTTGAGAGTTAAAATCAACATTAGTCGTAGACGGATATAACCTTTTCGTGTGTGCGGTTAAGGAAAAGCTCTGAATCAACAATATTAACGCGTATAAGTTCTTTGTTTGTGTCGTTAGATTAAGATCTGAAATCAACATTAGTGATGAGCGCACAGAACTTTTTCGTGTGTGCGGTTAGGCTAAGACTTGAAGTCAACGATAGTGACAAGTTGTGACGAGTATAAGTTATTTGTTTATTTGGTTAGGTTGAAGTTTAAAATCAACATTAGTGATGGACAAATATAACTTCGTAGTATATACCGTTAGAATAAGGCTTGAAATCAACAATAGTGATGACTATGAGTTATTTATTTGTGTGGTTAGGTTAGATTGAAATCAACATTAGTTATTGATCGATATAACTGTTTCGTGCATGCAGTTGGGCAAAGACTCCAAATCGACCATACTTACGTTATATGTTATTTGTTGGTGTGGTTAGGTTAAGATATAAAATCAATATTCATGACGGACCGATAGAAGTTCGTCATGTTTATGGTTAGGGTATGGCTCGACATAAAAAATCGTGTTAGTTATATTTTATTTGTTGGCGTGCTTAGGTTGAGACTTAAAATCAACATTAGTCATAGACGGATATAACCTTTTCGTGTGTGCGGTTAAGCAAAAGCTCTAAATCAACATTATTAACGCGTATAAGTTCTTTGTTTGTGTCATTTGATTACGAGGTGAACTCAACTTTGGTGATGAACGGACACAACTTTCTCGTGTGTGCGGTTAGGCTAAGACTTGAAGTCAACGATAGTGACAAGTATAAGTTATTTGTTTATTTGGTTAGGTTGAAGTTTAAAATCATTAGTGATGGACAAATATAACTTCGTAGTGTATACCGTTAGAATAAGACTCGAAATCGACAATAGTGTTGACTATGAGTTATTTATTTGTGTGGTTAGGTTAGATTGAAATCAACATTAGTTATTGATGGATATAACTGTTTCGTGTGTGCAGTTGGGCAAAGACTCAAATCGACCATACTTACGTTATAAGTTCTTTGTTGGTGTGGTTAGGTTAAGAATTGAAATCAATATTAATGACGGACGGATACTACTTCGTCGTCTTTATGGTTAGGGTAAGGCTCAACATAAAAAATCGTGATAGGTATATTTTATTTGTTGGCGTGGTTAGGTTGAGATTTAAAATCAACATTAGTCGTAGACGGATATAACCTTTTCGTGTGTGCGGTTAAGGAAAAGCTCTAAATCAACAATATTAACGCGTATAAGTTCTTTGTTTGTGTCGTGAGATTAAGATCTGAAATCAACATTAGTGATGAGCGGCACAGAACTTTTTCGTGTGTGCGGTTAGGCTAAGACTTGAAGTCAACGATAGTGACAAGTTGTGACGAGTATAAGTTATTTGTTTATTTGGTTAGGTTGAAGTTTAAAATCAACATTAGTGATGGACAAATATAACTTCGTAGTGTATACCGTTAGAATAAGGCTCGAAATCAACAATAGTGATGTCTATGAGTTATTTATTTGTGTGGTTAGGTTAGATTGAAATCAACATTAGCTATTGATCGATATAACTGTTTCGTTCATGCAGTTGGGCAAAGACTCCAAATCGACCATACTTACGTTATATGTTCTTTGTTGGTGTGGTTAGGTTAAGATATAAAATCAATATTCATGACGGACCGATAGAAGTTCGTCATGTTTATGGTTAGGGTATGGCTCGACATAAAAAATCGTGATAGTTATATTTTATTTGTTGGCGTGGTTAGGTTGAGACTTAAAATCAACATTAGTCGTAGACGGATATAACCTTTTCGTGTGTGCGGTTAAGGAAAAGCTCTGAATCAACAATATTAACGCGTATAAGTTCTTTGTTTGTGTCGTTAGATTAAGATCTGAAATCAACATTTGTGATGAACGGACATAACTTTTTCGTGTGCGGCTAGGCTAAGACTTGAAGCCAACGATAGTGACAAGTTATGACGAGTATAAGTTATTTGTTTATTAGGTTAGGCTAAAGTTTAAAATCAACATTAGTGATGGACAAATATAACTTCGTAGTGTATACCGTTAGAATAAGGCTCGAAATCAACAATAGTGATGACTATGAGTTATTTATTTGTGTGGTTAGGTTAGATTGAAATCAACATTAGTTATTGATGGATATAACTGTTTCGTGCATGCAGTTAGGCAAAGACTCCAAATCGACCATGCTTACGTTATATGTTCTTTGTTGGTGTGGTTAGGTTAAGATATAAAATCAATATTCATGACGGACCGATAGAAGTTCGTCATGTTTATGGTTAGGCGTCTAGCTCGACATAAAAAATCGTGATAGGTATATTTTATTTGTTGGCGTGGTTAGGTTGAGACTTAAAATCAACATTAGTCGTAGACGGATATAACCTTTTCGTGTATCCAGTTAAGGAAAAGCTCTGAATCAAGAATATTAACGCGTATCAGTTCTTTGTTTGTGTCGTTAGATTACGATCTGAAATCAACATTAGTGATGAACGGACACAACTTTTTCGTTTGCGGTTAGGTAAGACTTGAGGTCTACGATAGTGACAAGTTGTGACGATTATAAGTTATTTGTTTATTTGGTTAGGTTGAAGTTTAAAATCCATTAGTGATGGACAAATATAACTTCGTAGTCTATACCGTTAGAGTAAGACTCGAAATCGACAATAGTGTTGACTATGAGTTATTTATTTGTGTGGTTAGGTTAGATTGAAATCAACATTAGTTATTGATGGATATAACTGTTTCGTGTGTGCAGTTGGGCAAAGACTCCAAATCGACCATATTTACGTTATATGTTCTTTGTTGGTGTGGTTAGGCTAAGAATTGAAATCAATATTAATGACGGACGGATACTACTTCGTCGTCTTTATGGTTAGGGTAAGGCTCAACATAAAAAATCGTGATAGGTATATTTTATTTGTTGGCGTGGTTAGGTTGAGACTTAAAATCAACATTAGTCGTAGACGGATATAACCTTTTCGTGTGTGCGGTTAAGGAAAAGCTCTGAATCAACAATATTAACGCGTATAAGTTCTTTGTTTGTGTCGTTAGATTAAGATCTGAAATCAACATTAGTGATGAGCGGACAGAACTTTTTCGTGTGTGCGGTTAGGCTAAGACTTGAAGTCAACGATAGTGACAAGTTGTGACGAGTATAAGTTATTTGTTTATTTGGTTAGGTTGAAGTTTAAAATCAACATTAGTGATGGACAAATATAACTTCGTAGTGTATACCGTTAGAATAAGGCTCAAAATCAACAATAGTGATGACTATGAGTTATTTATTTGTGTGGTTAGGTTAGATTGAAATCAACATTAGTTATTGATGAATATAACTGTTTCGTGCGTGCAGTTGGGTAAAGACTCCAAATCGACCATACTTACGTTATATGTTCTTCGTTGGTGTGGTTAGGTTAAGAATTGAAATCAATATTGATGACGGACGGATACAACTTCGTCGTCTTTATGGTTAGGGTAAGGCTCAACGTAAAAAATCGTGATAGGTATATTTTATTTGTTGGCGTGGTTAGGTTGAGAGTTAAAATCAACATTAGTCGTAGACGGATATAACCTTTTCGTGTGTGCGGTTAAGGAAAAGCTCTCAATCAACAATATTAACGCGTATAAGTTCTTTGTTTGTGTCGTTAGATTAAGATCTAAAATCAACATTAGTGATGAGCGGACATAACTTTTTCGTGTGTGCGGTTAGGCTAAGACTTGAAGTCAACGATAGAGACAAGTTGTGTCGAGTATAAGTTATTTGTTTATTTGGTTAGGTTGAAGTTTAAAATGAACATTAGTGATGGACAAATATAACTTCGTAGTGTATACTATTAGAATAAGGCTCGAAATCAACAATAGTGATGACTATGAGTTATTTATTTGTGTGGTTAGGTTAGATTGAAATCAACATTAGTTATTGATGGATATAACTGTTTCGTGCATGCAGTTAGGCAAAGACTCCAAATCGACCATGCTTACGTTATTTGTTCTTTGTTGGTGTGGTTAGGTTAAGATGTAAAATCAATATTCATGACGGACCGATAGAAGTTCTTCATGTTTATGGTTAGCGTCTAGCTCGACATAAAAAATCGTGATAGGTATATTTTATTTGTTGGCGTGGTTAGGTTGAGACTTAAAATCAACATTAGTCGTAGACGGATATAACCTTTTCGTGTATCCAGTTAAGGAAAAGCTCTGAATCAACAATATTAACGCGTATGAGTTCTTTGTTTGTGTCGTTAGATTACGATCTGAAATCAACATTAGTGATGAACGGACACAACTTTTTCGTTTAAGCGGTTAGGTAAGACTTGAGGTCTACGATAGTGACAAGTTGTGACGATTATAAGTTATTTGTTTATTTGGTTAGGTTGAAGTTTAAAATCCATTAGTGATGGACAAATATAATTTCGTAGTCTATACCGTTAGAATAAGACTCGAAATCGACAATAGTGTTGACTATGAGTTATTTATTTGTGTGGTTAGGTTAGATTGAAATCAACATTAGTTATTGATGGATATAACTGTTTCGTGTGTGCAGTTGGGCAAAGACTCCAAATCGACCATACTTACGTTATAAGTTCTTTGTTGGTGTGGTTAGGCTAAGAATTGAAATCAATATTAATGACGGACGGATACTACTTCGTCGTCTTTATGGTTAGGGTAAGGCTCAACATAAAAAATCGTGATAGGTATATTTTATTTGTTGGCGTGGTTAGGTTGAGAGTTAAAATCAACATTAGTCGTAGACGGATATAACCTTTTCGTGTGTGCGGTTAAGGAAAAGCTCTGAATCAACAATATTAACGCGTATAAGTTCTTTGTTTGTGTCGTTAGATTAAGATCTGAAATCAACATTAGTGATGAGCGTACAAAACTTTTTTGTGTGTGCGGTTAGGCTAAGAGTTGAAGTCAACGATAGTGACAAGTTGTGACGAGTATAAGTTATTTGTTTATTTGGTTAGGTTGAAGTTTAAAATCAACATTAGTGATGGACAAATATAACTTCGTAGTGTATACCGTTAGAATAAGGCTCGAAATCAACAATAGTGATGACTATGAGTTATCTATTTGTGTGGTTAGGTTAGATTGAAATTAACATTAGTTATTGATGGACATAACTGTTTCGTACGTGCAGTTGGACAAAGACTCCAAATCGACCATACTTACGTTATATGTTCTTTGTTGGTGTGGTTAGGTTTAGATACAAAATCAATATTCATGACGGACCGATAGAAGTTCGTCATGTTTATGGTTAGGGTTTGGCTCGACATAAAAAATCGTGATAGGTATATTTTATTTGTTGGCGTGGTTAGGTTGAGACTTAAAATCAACATTAGTCGTACACCGATATAACCTTTTCGTTTATGCGGTTAAGGAAAAGCTCTAAATCAACAATATTAACGCGTATAAGTTCTTTGTTTGTGTCGTTAGATTACGATCTGAAATCAACATTAGTGATGAACGGACACAACTTTTTCGTTTGTGCGGTTAGGCTAAGACTTGAAGTCTACGATAGTGACAAGTTGTGACGAGTATAAGTTATTTGTTTATTTGGTTAGGTTGAAGTTTAAAATCAACATTAGTGATGGACAAATATAACTTCGTAGTCTATACCGTTAGAATAAGACTCGAAATCGACAATAGTGTTGACTATGAGTTATTTATTTTTGTGGTTAGGTTAGATTGAAATCAACATTAGTTATTGATGGATATAACTGTTTCGTGTGTGCAGTTGGGCAAAGACTCAAATCGACCATACTTACGTTATATGTTCTTTGTTGGTGTGGTTAGGCTAAGAATTGAAATCAATATTAATGACGGACGGATAATACTTCGTCGTCTTTATGGTTAGGGTAAGGCTCAACATAAAAAATCTAGATAGGTATATTTTATTTGTTGGCGTGGTTAGGTTGAGAGTTAAAATCAACATTAGTCGTAGACGGATATAACCTTTTCGTGTGTGCGGTTAAGGAAAAGCTCTGAATCAACAATATTAACGCGTATAAGTTCTTTGTTTGTGTCGTTAGATTAAGAACTGAAATCAACATTAGTGATGAGCGTACAAAACTTTTTTGTGTGTGCGGTTAGGCTAAGAGTTGAAGTCAACGATAGTGACAAGTTGTGACGAGTATAAGTTATTTGTTTATTTGGTTAGATTGAAGTTTAAAATCAACATTAGTGATGGACAAATATAACTTCGTAGTGTATACCGTTAGAATAAGGCTCGAAATCAAAAATAGTGATGACTATGAGTTATCTATTTGTGTGGTTAGGTTAGATTGAAATCAACATTAGCTATTGTTCGATATAACTGTTTCGTGCATGCAGTTGGGCAAAGACTCCAAATCGACCATACTTACGTTATATATTCTTTGTTGGTGTGGTTAGGTTAAGATACAAAATCAACAATATTAACGCGTATAAGTTCTTTGTTTGTGTCGTTAGATTAAGATATGAAATCAACATTAGTGATGAGCGGACAGAACTTTTTCGTGTGTGCGGTTAGGCTAAGACTTGAAGTCAACGATAGTGACAAGTTGTGACGAGTATAAGTTATTTGTTTAGGTTGAAGTTTAAAATCAACATTAGTGATGGACAAATATAACTTCGTATTGTATAGCGTTAGAATAAGGGTCGAAATCAACAATAGTGATGACTATGAGTTATGTATTTGTGTGGTTAGGTTAGATTGAAATCAACATTAGTTATTGATGGATATAACTGTTTCGTGTGTGCAGTTGGGCAAAGACTCCAAATCGACCATACTTACGTTATAAGTTCTTTGTTGGTGTGGTTAGGCTAAGAATTGAAATCAATATTAATGACGGACGGATACTACTTCGTCGTCTTTATGGTTAGGGTAAGGCTCAACATAAAAAATCGTGATAGGTATATTTTATTTGTTGGCGTGGTTAGGTTGAAAGTTAAAATCAACATTAGTCGTAGACGGATATAACCTTTTCGTGTGTGCGGTTAAGGAAAAGCTCTGAATCAACAATATTAACGCGTATAAGTTCTTTGTTTGTGTCGTGAGATTAAGATCTGAAATCAACATTAGTGATGAGCGGACAGAACTTTTTCGTGTGTGCGGTTAGGCTAAGACTTGAAGTCAACGACAGTGACAAGTTGTGACGAGTATAAGTTATTTGTTTATTTGGTTAGGTTGAAGTTTAAAATCAACATTAGTGATGGTCAAATATAACTTCGTAGTGTATACCGTTAGAATAAGGCTCGAAATCAACAATAGTGATGACTATGAGTTATTTATTTGTGTGGTTAGGTTAGATTGAAATCAACATTAGTTATTGATCGATATAACTGTTTCGTGCATGCAGTTGGGCAAAGACTCAAATCGACCATACTTACGTTATATGTTCTTTGTTGGTGTGGTTAGGTTAAGATACAAAATCAATATTCATGACGGACCGATAGAAGTTCCTCATGTTTATGGTTAGGGTATGGCTCAACATAAAAAATCGTGATAGGTATATTTTATTTGTTGGCGTGGTTAGGTTGAGACTTAAAATCAACATTAGTCATAGACGGATATAACCTTTTCGTGTGTGCGGTTAAGCAAAAGCTCTAAATCAACAATATTAACGCGTATAAGTTCTTTGTTTGTGTCATTTGATTAAGATGTAAAATCAACTTTCGTGATGAACGGACACAACTTTCTCGTGTGTGCGGTTAGGCTAAGACTTGAAGTCAACGATAGTGACAAGTATAAGTTATTTGTTTATTTGGTTATGTTGAAGTTTAAAATTCATTAGTGATGGACAAATATAACTTCGTAGTGTATACCGTTAGAATAAGACTCGAAATCGACAATAGTGTTGACTATGAGTTATTTATTTGTGTGGTTAGGTTAGATTGAAATCAACATTAGTTATTGATGGATATAACTGTTTCGTGTGTGCAGTTGGGCAAAGACTCAAATCGACCATACTTACGTTATAAGTTCTTTGTTGGTGTGGTTAGGTTAAGAATTGAAATCAATATTAATGACGGACGGATACTACTTCGTCGTCTTTATGGTTAGGGTAAGGCTCAACATAAAAAATCGTGATAGGTATTTTTATTTGTTGGCGTGGTTAGGTTGAGATTTAAAATCAACATTAGTCGTAGACGGATATAACCTTTTCGTGTGTGCGGTTAAGGAAAAGCTCTAAATCAACAATATTAACGCGTATAAGTTCTTTGTTTGTGTCGTGAGATTAAGATCTGAAATCAACATTAGTGATGAGGGCACAGAACTTTTTCGTGTGTGCGGTTAGGCTAAGACTTGAAGTCAACGATAGTGACAAGTTGTGACGAGTATAAGTTATTTGTTTATTTGGTTAGGTTGAAGTTTAAAATCAACATTAGTGATGGACAAATATAACTTCGTAGTGTATACCGTTAGAATAAGGCTCGAAATCAACAATAGTGATGTCTATGAGTTATTTATTTGTGTGGTTAGGTTAGATTGAAATCAACATTAGCTATTGATCGATATAACTGTTTCGTTCATGCAGTTGGGCAAAGACTCCAAATCGACCATACTTACGTTATATGTTCTTTGTTGGTGTGGTTAGGTTAAGATATAAAATCAATATTCATGACGGACCGATAGAAGTTCGTCATGTTTATGGTTAGGGTATGGCTCGACATAAAAAATCGTGATAGTTATAATTTATTTGTTGGCGTGGTTAGGTTGAGACTTAAAATCAACATTAGTCGTAGACGGATATAACCTTTTCGTGTGTGCGGTTAAGGAAAAGCTCTGAATCAACAATATTAACGCGTATAAGTTCTTTGTTTGTGTCGTTAGATTAAGATCTGAAATCAACATTAGTGATGAGCGGAGATAACTTTTTCGTGTGTGCGGTTAGGCTAAGACTTGAAGTCAACGATAGTGACAAGTTGTGTCGAGTATAAGTTATTTGTTTATTTGGTTAGGTTAAAGTTTAAAATGAACATTAGTGATGGACAAATATAACTTCGTAGTGTATACCATTAGAATAAGGCTCGAAATCAACAATAGTGATGACTATGAGTTATTTATTTGTGTGGTTAGGTTAGATTGAAATCAACATTAGTTATTGATGGATATAACTGTTTCGTGCATGCAGTTAGGCAAAGACTCCAAATCGACCATGCTTACGTTATATGTTCTTTGTTGGTGTGGTTAGGTTAAGATATAAAATCAATATTCATGACGGACCGATAGAAGTTCGTCATGTTTATGGTTAGCGTCTAGCTCGACATAAAAAATCGTGATAGGTATATTTTATTTGTTGGCGTGGTTAGGTTGAGACTTAAAATCAACATTAGTCGTAGACGGATATAACCTTTTCGTGTATCCAGTTAAGGAAAAGCTCTGAATCAAGAATATTAACGCGTATCAGTTCTTTGTTTGTGTCGTTAGATTACGATCTGAAATCAACATTAGTGATGAACGGACACAACTTTTTCGTTTAAGCGGTTAGGTAAGACTTGAGGTCTACGATAGTGACAAGTTGTGACGATTATAAGTTATTTGTTTATTTGGTTAGGTTGAAGTTTAAAATCCATTAGTGATGGACAAATATAACTTCGTAGTCTATACCGTTAGAGTAAGACTCGAAATCGACAATAGTGTTGACTATGAGTTATTTATTTGTGTGGTTAGGTTAGATTGAAATCAACATTAGTTATTGATGGATATAACTGTTTCGTGTGTGCAGTTGGGCAAAGACTCCAAATCGACCATATTTACGTTATATGTTCTTTGTTGGTGTGGTTAGGCTAAGAATTGAAATCAATATTAATGACGGACGGATACTACTTCGTCGTCTTTATGGTTAGGGTAAGGCTCAACATAAAAAATCGTGATAGGTATATTTTATTTGTTGGCGTGGTTAGGTTGAGACTTAAAATCAACATTAGTCGTAGACGGATATAACCATTTCGTGTGTGCGGTTAAGGAAAAGCTCTGAATCAACAATATTAACGCGTATAAGTTCTTTGTTTGTGTCGTTAGATTACGATCTGAAATCAACATTAGTGATGAGCGGACAGAACTTTTTCGTGTGTGCGGTTAGGCTAAGACTTGAAGTCAATGATAGTGACAAGTTGTGACGAGTATAAGTTATTTGTTTATTTGGTTAGGTTGAAGTTTAAAATCAACATTAGTGATGGACAAATATAACTTCGTAGTGTATACCGTTAGAATAAGGCTCAAAATCAACAATAGTGATGACTATGAGTTATTTATTTGTGTGGTTAGGTTAGATTGAAATCAACATTAGTTATTGATGAATATAACTGTTTCGTGCGTGCAGTTGGGTAAAGACTCCAAATCGACCATACTTACGTTATATGTTCTTCGTTGGTGTGGTTAGGTTAAGAATTGAAATCAATATTGATGACGGACGGATACAACTTCGTCGTCTTTATGGTTAGGGTAAGGCTCAACGTAAAAAATCGTGATAGGTATATTTTATTTGTTGGCGTGGTTAGGTTGAGAGTTAAAATCAACATTAGTCGTAGACGGATATAACCTTTTCGTGTGTGCGGTTAAGGAAAAGCTCTCAATCAACAATATTAACGCGTATAAGTTCTTTGTTTGTGTCGTTAGATTAAGATCTAAAATCAACATTAGTGATGAGCGGACATAACTTTTTCGTGTGTGCGGTTAGGCTAAGACTTGAAGTCAACGATAGAGACAAGTTGTGTCGAGTATAAGTTATTTGTTTATTTGGTTAGGTTGAAGTTTAAAATGAACATTAGTGATGGACAAATATAACTTCGTAGTGTATACTATTAGAATAAGGCTCGAAATCAACAATAGTGATGACTATGAGTTATTTATTTTGTGGTTAGGTTAGATTGAAATCAACATTAGTTATTGATGGATATAACTGTTTCGTGCATGCAGTTAGGCAAAGACTCCAAATCGACCATGCTTACGTTATTTGTTCTTTGTTGGTGTGGTTAGGTTAAGATGTAAAATCAATATTCATGACGGACCGATAGAAGTTCTTCATGTTTATGGTTAGCGTCTAGCTCGACATAAAAAATCGTGATAGGTATATTTTATTTGTTGGCGTGGTTAGGTTGAGACTTAAAATCAACATTAGTCGTAGACGGATATAACCTTTTCGTGTATCCAGTTAAGGAAAAGCTCTGAATCAACAATATTAACGCGTATGAGTTCTTTGTTTGTGTCGTTAGATTACGATCTGAAATCAACATTAGTGATGAACGGACACAACTTTTTCGTTTAAGCGGTTAGGTAAGACTTGAGGTCTACGATAGTGACAAGTTGTGACGATTATAAGTTATTTGTTTATTTGGTTAGGTTGAAGTTTAAAATCCATTAGTGATGGACAAATATAATTTCGTAGTCTATACCGTTAGAATAAGACTCGAAATCGACAATAGTGTTGACTATGAGTTATTTATTTGTGTGGTTAGGTTAGATTGAAATCAACATTAGTTATTGATGGATATAACTGTTTCGTGTGTGCAGTTGGGCAAAGACTCCAAATCGACCATACTTACGTTATAAGTTCTTTGTTGGTGTGGTTAGGCTAAGAATTGAAATCAATATTAATGACGGACGGATACTACTTCGTCGTCTTTATGGTTAGGGTAAGGCTCAACGTAAAAAATCGTGATAGGTATATTTTATTTGTTGGCGTGGTTAGGTTGAGAGTTAAAATCAACATTAGTCGTAGACGGATATAACCTTTTCGTGTGTGCGGTTAAGGAAAAGCTCTGAATCAACAATATTAACGCGTATAAGTTCTTTGTTTGTGTCGTTAGATTAAGATCTGAAATCAACATTAGTGATGAGCGTACAAAACTTTTTTGTGTGTGCGGTTAGGCTAAGAGTTGAAGTCAACGATAGTGACAAGTTGTGACGAGTATAAGTTATTTGTTTATTTGGTTAGGTTGAAGTTTAAAATCAACATTAGTGATGGACAAATATAACTTCGTAGTGTATACCGTTAGAATAAGGCTCGAAATCAACAATAGTGATGACTATGAGTTATCTATTTGTGTGGTTAGGTTAGATTGAAATTAACATTAGTTATTGATGGACATAACTGTTTCGTACGTGCAGTTGGACAAAGACTCCAAATCGACCATACTTACGTTATATGTTCTTTGTTGGTGTGGTTAGGTTAAGATACAAAATCAATATTCATGACGGACCGATAGAAGTTCGTCATGTTTATGGTTAGGGTTTGGCTCGACATAAAAAATCGTGATAGGTATATTTTATTTGTTGGCGTGGTTAGGTTGAGACTTAAAATCAACATTAGTCGTACACCGATATAACCTTTTCGTTTATCCGGTTAAGGAAAAGCTCTAAATCAATAATATTAACACGTATAAGTTCTTTGTTTGTGTCGTTAGATTACGATCTGAAATCAACATTAGTGATGAACGGACACAACTTTTTCGTTTGTGCAGTTAGGTAAGACTTGGGGTCTACCATAGTGACAAGTTGTGACGATTATAAGTTATTTGTTTATTTGGTTAGGTTGAAGTTTAAAATCCATTAGTGATGGACAAATATAACTTCGTAGTCTATACCGTTAGAATAAGACTCGAAATCGACAATAGTGTTGACTATGAGTTATTTATTTTTGTGGTTAGGTTAGATTGAAATCAACATTAGTTATTGATGGATATAACTGTTTCGTGTGTGCAGTTGGGCAAAGACTCAAATCGACCATACTTACGTTATAAGTTCTTTGTTGGTGTGGTTAGGCTAAGAATTGAAATCAATATTAATGACGGACGGATAATACTTCGTCGTCTTTATGGTTAGGGTAAGGCTCAACATAAAAAATCGTGATAGGTATTTTTATTTGTTGGCGTGGTTAGGTTGAGAGTTAAAATCAACATTAGTCGTAGACGGATATAACCTTTTCGTGTGTGCGGTTAAGGAAAAGCTCTGAATCAACAATATTAACGCGTATAAGTTCTTTGTTTGTGTCGTTAGATTAAGAACTGAAATCAACATTAGTGATGAGCGTACAAAACTTTTTTGTGTGTGCGGTTAGGCTAAGAGTTGAAGTCAACGATAGTGACAAGTTGTGACGAGTATAAGTTATTTGTTTATTTGGTTAGATTGAAGTTTAAAATCAACATTAGTGATGGACAAATATAACTTCGTAGTGTATACCGTTAGAATAAGGCTCGAAATCAAAAATAGTGATGACTATGAGTTATCTATTTGTGTGGTTAGGTTAGATTGAAATCAACATTAGTTATTGATGGATATAACTGTTTCGTACGTGCAGTTGGACAAAGACTCCAAATCGACCATACTTACGTTATATGTTCTTTGTTGGTATGGTTAGGTTAAGATACAAAATCAATATTCATGACGGACCGATAGAAGTTCGTCATGTTTATGGTTAGGGTCTGGCTCGACATAAAAAATCGTGATAGGTATATTTTATTTGTTGGCGTGGTTAGGTTGAGACTTAAAATCAACATTAGTCGTAGACGGATATAACCTTTTCGTGTGTGCGGTTAAGGAAAAGCTCTGAATCAACAATATTAACGCGTATAAGTTCTTTGTTTGTGTCGTTAGATTACGATCTGAAATGAACATTAGTGATGAGCGGACAGAACTTTTTCGTGTGTGCGGTTAGGCTAAGACTTAAAGTCAACGATTGTGGCAAGTTGTGACGAGTATAAGTTATTTGTTTATTTGGTTAGGTTTAAGTTTAAAATCAACATTAGTGATGGATAAATATAACTTCGTAGTGTATACCGTTAGAATAAGGCTCGAAATCAACAATAGTGATGACTATGAGTTATTTATTTGTGTGGTTAGGTTAGATTGAAATCAACATTAGTTATTGATGGATATAACTGTTTCGTGCATGCAGTTGGGCAAAGACTCCAAATCGACCATACTTACGTTATATGTTCTTTGTTGGTGTGGTTAGGTTAAGATACAAAATCAATATTCATGACGGACCGATAGAAGTTCGTCATGTTTATGGTTAGGGTATGGCTCGACATAAAAAATCGTGATTGGTATATTTTATTTGTTGGCGTGGTTAGGTTGAGACTTAAAATCAACATTAGTCATAGACGGATATAACCTTTTCGTGTGTGCGGTTAAGCAAAAGCTCTAAATCAAGAATATTAACGCGTATAAGTTCTTTATTTGTGTCATTTGATTAAGATGTAAAATCAACTTTCGTGATGAACGGATACAACTTTCTCGTGTGTGCGGTTAGGCTAAGACTTGAAGTCAACGATAGTGACAAGTATAAGTTATTTGTTTATTTGGTTACTTTGAAGTTTAAAATCCATTAGTGATAGACAAATATAACTTCGTAGTGTATACCGTTAGAATCAGACTCGAAATCAACAATGGTGATGACTATGAGTTATTTATTTGTGTGGTTAGGTTAGATTAAAATCAACATTAGTTATTGATAGATATAACTGTTTCGTGTGTGCAGTTGGGCGAAGATTCCAAATCGACCATACTTACGTTATGTGTTGTTTCTTTGTGTGGTTAGGTTAAGAATTGAAATCAATATTGATGACGGACGGATACAACTTCGTCGTGTTTATGGTTAGTGTAAGGCTCAACATAAAAAATCGTGATAGGTATATTTTATTTGTTGGCGTGGTTAGGTTGAGACTTAAAATCAACATTAGTCGTACACGGATATAACCTTTTCGTGTGTGCGGTTAAGGAAAAGCTCTGAATCAACAATATTAACGCGTATAAGTTCTTTGTTTGTGTCGTGAGATTAAGATCTGAAATCGACATTAGTGATGAGCGCACAGAACTTTTTCGTCTTTGCGGTTAGGCTAAGACTTGAAGTCAACGATAGTGACAAGTTGTGACGAGTATAAGTTATTTGTTTATTTGGTTAGGTTGAAGTTTAAAATCAACATTAGTGATGGACAAATATAACTTCGTAGTGTATACCGTTAGAATAAGGCTCGAAATCAACAATAGTGATGTCTATGAGTTATTTATTTGTGTGGTTAGGTTAGATTAAAATCAACATTAGCTATTGATGGATATAACTGTTTCGTGCATGCAGTTGGGCAAAGACTCCAAATCGACCATACTTACGTTATATGTTCTTTGTTGGTGTGGTTAGGTTAAGATATAAATCAATATTCATGACGGACCGATAGAAGTTCGTCATGTTTGTGGTTAGGGTATGGCTCGACATAAAAAATCGTGATAGTTATATTTTATTTGTTGGCGTGGTTAGGTTGAGACTTAAAATCAACATTAATCATAGACGGATATAACCTTTTGTGTGTGCGGTTAAGCAAAAGCTCTAAATCAACAATATTAACGCGTATAAGTACTTTGTTTGTGTCATTCTATTAAGATCTGAAATCAACTTTGGTGATGAACGGACACAACTTTCTTGTGTGTGCGGATAGGCTAAGACTTGAAGGGAACGATAGTGACAAGTTTTGACGAGTATAAGTTATTTGTTTATTTGTTTAGGTTGAAGTTTAAAATCAACATTAGTGATGGACAAATATAACTTCGTATTGTATAGCGTTAGAATAAGACTCGAAATCAACAATAGTGATGACTATGAGTTATTTATTTCTGTGGTTAGGTTAGATTGAACTCAACATTAGTTTTTGATGGATATAACTGTTTCATGTGTGGAGTTGGGCAAAGACTCCAAATCGACCATACTTACGTTATATGTTCTTTGTTGGTGTGGTTAGGTTAAGAATTGAAATCAATATTGATGACGGACGGATACAACTTCGTCGTCTTTATGGTTAGGGTAAGGCTCAACATAAAAAATCGTGATAGGTATATTTTATTTGTTGGCGTGGTTAGGTTAAGACTTAAAATCAACATTAGTCGTAGACGGATATAACCTTTTCGTGTGTGCGGTTAAGGAAAAGCTCTGAATCAACAATATTAACGCGTATAAGTTCTTTGTTTGTGTCGTTAGATTAAGATCTGAAATCAACATTAGTGATGTGCGTACAAAACTTTTTTGTGTGTGCGGTTAGGCTATGACTTGAAGTCAACGACTGTGACAAATTGTGACGAGTATAAGTTATTTGTTTATTTGGTTAGGTTGAAGTTTAAAATCAACATTAGTGATGGACAAATATAACTTCGTAGTGTATACCGTTAGAATAAGGCTCGAAATCAACAATAGTGATGACTATGAGTTATCTATTTGTGTGGTTAGGTTAGATTGAAATCAACATTAGTTATTGATGGATATAACTGTTTCGTACGTGCAGTTGGACAAAGACTCCAAATCGACCATACTTACGTTATATGTTCTTTGTTGGTATGGTTAGGTTAAGATACAAAATCAATATTCATGACGGACCGATAGAAGTTCGTCATGTTTATGGTTAGGGTTTGGCTCGACATAAAAAATCGTGATAGGTATATTTTATTTGTTGGCGTGGTTAGGTTAGACTTAAAATCAACATTAGTCGTAGACGGATATAACCTTTTCGTGTTTGCGGTTAAGGAAAAGCTCTGAATCTACAATATTAACGCGTATAAGTTCTTTGTTTGTGTCGTTAGATTACGATCTGAAATCAACATTAGTGATGAGCGGACAGAACTTTTTCGTGTGTGCGGTTAGGCTAAGACTTGAAGTCAACGATTGTGGCAAGTTGTGACGAGTATAAGTTATTTGTTTATTTGGTTAGGTTTAAGTTTAAAATCAACATTAGTGATGGATAAATATAACTTCGTAGTGTATACCGTTAGAATAAGGCTCGAAATCAACAATAGTGATGACTATGAGTTATTTATTTGTGTGGTTAGGTTAGATTGAAATCAACATTAGTTATTGATGGATATAACTGTTTCGTGCATGCAGTTGGGCAAAGACTCGAAATCGACCATACTTACGTTATATGTTCTTTGTTGGTGTGGTTAGGTTAAGATAGAAAATCAATATTCGTGACGGACCGATAGAAGTTCGTCATGTTTATGGTTAGGGTATGGCTCGACATAAAAAATCGTGATAGGTATATTTTATTTGTTGGCGTGGTTAGGTTGAGACTTAAAATCAACATTAGTCATAGACGGATATAACCTTTTCGTGTGTGCGGTTAAGCAAAATCTCTAAATCAACAATATTAACGCGTATAAGTTCTTTGTTTGTGTCATTTGATTAAGATGTAAAATCAACTTTCGTGATGAACGGACACAACTTTCTCGTGTGTGCGGTTAGGCTAAGACTTGAAGTCAACGATAGTGACAAGTATAAGTTATTTGTTTATTTGGTTACTTTGAAGTTTAAAATCCATTAGTGATAGACAAATATAACTTCATAGTGTATACCGTTAGAATAAGACTCGAAATCAACAATGGTGATGACTATGAGTTATTTATTTGTGTGGTTAGCTTAGATTAAAATCAACATTAGTTATTGATAGATATAACTGTTTCGTGTGTGCAGTTGGGCAAAGACTCCAAATCGACCATACTTACGTTATGTGTTGTTTCTTTGTGTGGTTAGGTTAAGAATTGAAATCAATATTGATGACGGACGGATACAACTTCGTCCTTTTTATGGTTAGGGTAATGCTCAACATAAAAAATCGTGCTAGGTATATTTTATTTGTTGGCGTGGTTAGGTTGAGACTTAAAATCAACATTAGTCGTACACGGATATAACCTTTTCGTGTGTGCGGTTAAGGAAAAGCTCTGAATCAACAATATTAACGCGTATAAGTTCTTTGTTTGTGTCGTGAGATTAAGATCTGAAATCAACATTAGTGATGAGCGCACAGAACTTTTTCGTCTTTGCGGTTAGGCTAAGACTTGAAGTCAACGATAGTGACAAGTTGTGACGAGTATAAGTTATTTGTTTATTTGGTTAGGTTGAAGTTTAAAATCAACATTAGTGATGGACAAATATAACTTCGTAGTGTATACCGTTAGAATAAGGCTCGAAATCAACAATAGTAATGTCTATGAGTTATTTATTTGTGTGGTTAGGTTAGATTAAAATCAACATTAGCTATTGATCGATATAACTGTTTCGTGCATGCAGTTGGGCAAAGACTCCAAATCGACCATACTTACGTTATATGTTCTTTGTTGGTGTGGTTAGGTTAAGATATAAAATCAATATTCATGACGGACCGATAGAAGTTCGTCATGTTTATGGTTAGGGTCTGGCTCGACATAAAAAATCGTGATAGGTATATTTTATTTGTTGGCGTGGTTAGTTTGAAACTTAAAATCAACATTAGTCGTACACCGATATAACCTTTTCGTTTATCCGGTTAAGGAAAAGCTCTAAATCAATAATATTAACGCGTATAAGTTCTTTGTTTGTGTCGTTAGATTACGATCTGAAATCAACATTAGTGATGAACGGACACAACTTTTTCGTTTGTGCAGTTAGGTAAGACTTGGGGTCTACGATAGTGACAAGTTGTGACGATTATAAGTTATTTGTTTATTTGGTTAGGTTGAAGTTTAAAATCCATTAGTGATGGACAAATATAACTTCGTAGTCTATACCGTTAGAATAAGACTCGAAATCGACAATAGTGTTGACTATGAGTTATTTATTTTTGTGGTTAGGTTAGATTGAAATCAACATTAGTTATTGATGGATATAACTGTTTCGTGTGTGCAGTTGGGCAAAGACTCAAATCGACCATACTTACGTTATAAGTTCTTTGTTGGTGTGGTTAGGCTAAGAATTGAAATCAATATTAATGACGGACGGATACTACTTCGTCGTCTTTATGGTTAGGGTATGACTCGACATAAAAAATCATGATAGTTATATTTTATTTGTTGCCGTGGTTAGGTTGAGACTTAAAATCAACATTAATCATAGACGGATACAACCTTTTCGTGTGTGCGGTTAAGCAAAAGCTCTAAATCAACAATATTAACGCGTATAAGTTCTTTGTTTGTGTCATTTGATTAAGATCTGAAATCAACTTTGGTGATGAACGGAGACAACTTTCTTGTGTGTGCCGATAGGCTAAGACTTGAAGGGAACGATAGTGACAAGTTTTGACGAGTATAAGTTATTTGTTTATTTGTTTAGGTTGAAGTTTAAAATCAACATTAGTGATGGACAAATATAACTTCGTATTGTATAGCGTTAGAATAAGACTCGAAATCAACAATAGTGATGACTATGAGTTATTTATTTCTGTGGTTAGGTTAGATTGAACTCAACATTAGTTTTTGATGGATATAACTGTTTCATGTGTGGAGCTGGGCAAAGACTCTAAATCGACCATACTTACGTTATATGTTCTTTGTTGGTGTGGTTAGGTTAAGAATTGAAATCAATATTGATGACGGACGGATAGAACTTCGTCGTCTTTATGGTTAGGGTAAGGCTCAACATAAAAAATCGTGATAAGTATATTTTATTTGTTGGCGTGGTTATGTTGAGACTTAAAATCAACATTAGTCGTAGACGGATATAACCTTTTCGTGTGTGCGGTTAAGGAAAAGCTCTGAATCAACAATATTAACGCGTATAAGTTCTTTGTTTGTGTCGTTAGATTAAGATCTCAAATCAACATTAGTGATGAGCGGACAGAACTTTTTCGTGTGTGCGGTTAGGCTAAGACTTGAAGTCAACGATAGTGACAAGTTGTGACGAGTATAAGTTATTTGTTTATTTGGTTAGGTTAAAGTTTAAAATAAACATTAGTGATGGAAAAATATAACTTCGTAGTGTATACCGTTAGAATAAGGCTCGAAATCAACAATAGTGATGACTATGAGTTATCTATTTGTGTGGTTAGGTTAGATTGAAATCAACATTAGTTATTGATGGATATAACTGTTTCGTACGTGCAGTTGGGCAAAGACTCCAAATCGACCATACTTACGTTATATGTTCTTTGTTGGTGTGGTTAGGTTAAGATATAAAATCAAAATTCATGACGGACCGATAGAAGTTCGTCATGTTTATGGTTAGGGTATGGCTCGACATAAAAAATCGTGATAGTTATATTTTATTTGTTGGCGTGGTTAGGTTGAGACTTAAAATCAACATTAATCATAGACGGATATAACCTTTTCGTGTGTGCGTTTAAGGAAAAGCTCTGAATCAACAATATTAACGCGTATAAGTTCTTTGTTTGTGTCGTTAGATTAAGATATGAAATCAACATTAGTGATGAGCGGACAAAACTTTTTCGTGTGTGCGGTTAGGCTAAGACTTGAAGTCAACGATAGTGACAAGTTGTGACGAGTATAAGTTATTTGGTTAGGTTGAAGTTTAAAATCAACATTAGTGATGGACAAATATAACTTCGTAGTGTATACCGTTAGAATAAGGATCGAAATCAACAATAGTGATGTCTATGAGTTATTTATTTGTGTGGTTAGGTTAGATTGAAATCAACATTAGCTATTGATCGATATAACTGTTTCGTGCATGCAGTTGGGCAAAGACTCCAAATCAACCATACTTACGTTATATGTTCTTTGTTGGTGTGGTTAGGTTAAGATATAAAATCAATATTGATGACGGACCGATAGAAGTTCGTCATGTTTATGGTTAGGGTATGGCTCGACATAAAAAATCGTGATAGTTATATTTTATTTGTTGGCGTGGTTAGGTTGAGACTTAAAATCAACATTAATCATAGACGGATATAACCTTTTCGTGTGTGCGGTTAAGGAAAAGCTCTAAATCAACAATATTAACGCGTATAAGTTCTTTGTTTGTGTCATTTGATTAAGATCTGAAATCAACTTTGGTGATAAACGTACAGAACTTTCTTGTGTGTGCGGATAGGCTAAGACTTGAAGGGAACGATAGGGACAAGTTTTGACGAGTATAAGTTATTTGTTTATTTGTTTAGGTTGAAGTTTAAAATCAACATTAGTGATGGACAAATATAACTTCGTATTGTATAGCGTTAGAATAAGACTCGAAATCAATAATAGTGATGACTATGAGTTATTTATTTCTGTGGTTAGGTTAGATTGAACTCAACATTAGTTTTTGATAGATATAACTGTTTCATGTGTGGAGTTGGGCAAAGACTCCAAATCGACCATACTTACGTTATATGTTCTTTGTTGGTGTGGTTAGGTTAAGAATTGAAATCAATATTGATGACGGACGGATACAACTTCGTCATCTTTATTGTTAGGGTAAGACTCAACATAAAAAATCGTGATAGGTATATTTTATTTGTTGGCGTGGTTAGGTTGAGACTTAAAATCAACATTAGTCGTAGACGGATATAACCTTTTCGTGTGTGCGGTTAAGGAAAAGCTCTGAATCAACAATATTAACGCGTATAAGTTCTTTGTTTGTGTCGTTAGATTAAGATCTGAAATCAACATTAGTGATGAGCGTACAAAACTTTTTTGTGTGTGCGGTTAGGCTAAGAGTTGAAGTCAACGATAGTGACAAGTTGTGACGAGTATAAGTTATTTGTTTATTTGGCTAGGTTGAAGTTTAAAATCAACATTAGTGATGGAGAAATATAACTTCGTAGTGTATACCGTTAGAATAAGGGTCGAAATCAACAATAGTGATGACTATGAGTTATCTATTTGTGTGGTTAGGTTAGATTGAAATCAACATTAGTTATTGATGGATATAACTGTTTCGTGTGTGCAGTTGGGCAAAGACTCAAATCGACCATACTTACGTTATAAGTTCTTTGTTGGTGTGGTTAGGCTAAGAATTGAAATCAATATTAATGACGGACGGATACTACTTCGTCGTCTTTATGGTTAAGGTAAGGCTCAACATAAAAAATCGTGATCGGTATTTTTATTTGTTGGCGTGGTTAGGTTGAGAGTTAAAATCAACATTAGTCGTAGACGGATATAACCTTTTCGTGTGTGCGGTTAAGGAAAAGCTCTGAATCAACAATATTAACGCGTATAAGTTCTTTGTTTGTGTCGTGAGATTAAGATCTGAAATCAACATTAGTGATGAGCGCACAGAACTTTTTCGTGTGTGCGGTTAGGCTAAGACTTGAAGTCAACGATAGTGACAAGTTGTGACGAGTATAAGTTATTTGTTTATTTGGTTAGGTTGAAGTTTAAAATTAACATTAGTGATGGACAAATATAACTTCGTAGTGTATACCGTTAGAATAAGGCTCGAAATCAGCAATAGTGATGTCTATGAGTTATTTATTTGTGTGGTTAGGTTAGATTGAAAACAACATTAGCTATTGTTCGATATAACTGTTTCGTGCATGCAGTTGGGCAAAGACTCCGAATCGACCATACTTACGTTATATATTCTTTGTTGGTGTGGTTAGGTTAAGATATAAAATCAATATTCATGACGGACCGATAGAAGTTCCTCATGTTTATGGTTAGGGTATGGCTCAACATAAAAAATCGTGATAGGTATATTTTATTTGTCGGCGTGGTTAGGTTGAGACTTAAAATCAACATTAGTCATAGACGGATATAACCTTTTCGTGTGTGCGGTTAAGCAAAAGCTCTAAATCAACAATATTAACGCGTATAAGTTATTTGTTTGTGTCATTTGATTAAGATGTAAAATCAACTTTCGTGATGAACGGACACAACTTTCTCGTGTGTGCGGTTGGGCTAAGACTTGAAGTCAACGATAGTGACAAGTATAAGTTATTTGTTTATTTGGTTAGGTTGAAGTTTAAAATTCATTAGTGATGGACAAATATAACTTCGTAGTCTATACCGTTAGAATAAGACTCGAAATCGACAATAGTGTTGACTATGAGTTATTTATTTGTGTGGTTAGGTTAGATTGAAATCAACATTAGTTATTGATGGATATAACTGTTTCGTGTGTGCAGTTGGGCAAAGACTCAAATCGACCATACTTACGTTATAAGTTCTTTGTTGGTGTGGTTAGGTTAAGAATTGAAATCAATATTAATGACGGACGGATACTACTTCGTCGTCTTTATGGTTAGGGTAAGGCTCAACATAAAAAATCGTGATAGGTATATTTTATTTGTTGGCGTGGTTAGGTTAAGACTTAAAATCAACATTAGTCGTAGACGGATATAACCTTTTCGTGTGTGCGGTTAAGGAAAAGCTCTGAATCAACAATATTAACGCGTATAAGTTCTTTGTTTGTGTCGTTAGATTAAGATCTGAAATCAACATTAGTGATGTGCGTACAAAACTTTTTTGTGTGTGCGGTTAGGCTAAGACTTGAAGTCAACGACTGTGACAAATTGTGACGAGTATAAGTTATTTGTTTATTTGGTTAGGTTGAAGTTTAAAATCAACATTAGTGATGGACAAATATAACTTCGTAGTGTATACCGTTAGAATAAGGCTCGAAATCAACAATAGTGATGACTATGAGTTATCTATTTGTGTGGTTAGGTTAGATTGAAATCAACATTAGTTATTGATGGATATAACTGTTTCGTACGTGCAGTTGGACAAAGACTCCAAATCGACCATACTTACGTTATATGTTCTTTGTTGGTATGGTTAGGTTAAGATACAAAATCAATATTCATGACGGACCGATAGAAGTTCGTC
This sequence comes from Brasenia schreberi, assembly GCA_036023115.1. Lineage (NCBI taxonomy): Eukaryota > Viridiplantae > Streptophyta > Magnoliopsida > Nymphaeales > Cabombaceae > Brasenia > Brasenia schreberi. The sequence goes on from JAYKKT010000014.1 coordinate 1,617,666, forward strand.
ATGTTTATGGTTAGGGTTTGGCTCGACATAAAAAATCGTGATAGGTATATTTTATTTGTTGGCGTGGTTAGGTTAGACTTAAAATCAACATTAGTCGTAGACGGATATAACCTTTTCGTGTTTGCGGTTAAGGAAAAGCTCTGAATCAACAATATTAACGCGTATAAGTTCTTTGTTTGTGTCGTTAGATTACGATCTGAAATCAACATTAGTGATGAGCGGACAGAACTTTTTCGTGTGTGCGGTTAGGCTAAGACTTGAAGTCAACGATTGTGGCAAGTTGTGACGAGTATAAGTTATTTGTTTATTTGGTTAGGTTTAAGTTTAAAATCAACATTAGTGATGGATAAATATAACTTCGTAGTGTATACCGTTAGAATAAGGCTCGAAATCAACAATAGTGATGACTATGAGTTATTTATTTGTGTGGTTAGGTTAGATTGAAATCAACATTAGTTATTGATGGATATAACTGTTTCGTGCATGCAGTTGGGCAAAGACTCGAAATCGACCATACTTACGTTATATGTTCTTTGTTGGTGTGGTTAGGTTAAGATACAAAATCAATATTCGTGACGGACCGATAGAAGTTCGTCATGTTTATGGTTAGGGTATGGCTCGACATAAAAAATCGTGATAGGTATATTTTATTTGTTGGCGTGGTTAGGTTGAGACTTAAAATCAACATTAGTCATAGACGGATATAACCTTTTCGTGTGTGCGGTTAAGCAAAATCTCTAAATCAACAATATTAACGCGTATAAGTTCTTTGTTTGTGTCATTTGATTAAGATGTAAAATCAACTTTCGTGATGAACGGACACAACTTTCTCGTGTGTGCGGTTAGGCTAAGACTTGAAGTCAACGATAGTGACAAGTATAAGTTATTTGTTTATTTGGTTACTTTGAAGTTTAAAATCCATTAGTGATAGACAAATATAACTTCATAGTGTATACCGTTAGAATAAGACTCGAAATCAACAATGGTGATGACTATGAGTTATTTATTTGTGTGGTTAGCTTAGATTAAAATCAACATTAGTTATTGATAGATATAACTGTTTCGTGTGTGCAGTTGGGCAAAGACTCCAAATCGACCATACTTACGTTATGTGTTGTTTCTTTGTGTGGTTAGGTTAAGAATTGAAATCAATATTGATGACGGACGGATACAACTTCGTCCTTTTTATGGTTAGGGTAATGCTCAACATAAAAAATCGTGCTAGGTATATTTTATTTGTTGGCGTGGTTAGGTTGAGACTTAAAATCAACATTAGTCGTACACGGATATAACCTTTTCGTGTGTGCGGTTAAGGAAAAGCTCTGAATCAACAATATTAACGCGTATAAGTTCTTTGTTTGTGTCGTGAGATTAAGATCTGAAATCAACATTAGTGATGAGCGCACAGAACTTTTTCGTCTTTGCGGTTAGGCTAAGACTTGAAGTCAACGATAGTGACAAGTTGTGACGAGTATAAGTTATTTGTTTATTTGGTTAGGTTGAAGTTTAAAATCAACATTAGTGATGGACAAATATAACTTCGTAGTGTATACCGTTAGAATAAGGCTCGAAATCAACAATAGTGATGACTATGAGTTATTTATTTGTGTGGTTAGGTTAGATTGAAATCAACATTAGTTATTGATGAATATAACTGTTTCGTGCGTGCAGTTGGGTAAAGAATCCAAATCGACCATACTTACGTTATATGTTCTTCGTTGGTGTGGTTAGGTTAAGAATTGAAATCAATATTGATGACGGACGGATACAACTTCGTCGTCTTTTCGGGTATGGCTCGACATAAAAAATCGTGATAGTTATATTTTATTTGTTGGCGTGGTTAGGTTGAGACTTAAAATCAAGATTAATCATAGACGGATATAACCTTTTCGTGTGTGCGGTTAAGCAAAAGCTCTAAATCAACAATATTAACGCGTATAAGTTCTTTGTTTGTGTCATTTGATTAAGATCTGAAATCAACTTTGGTGATGAACGGACACAACTTTCTTGTGTGTGCGGATAGGATAAGACTTGAAGGGAACGATAGTGACAAGTTTTGACGAGTATAAGTTATTTGTTTATTTGTTTAGGTTGAAGTTTAAAATCAACATTAGGGATGGACAAATATAACTTCGTATTGTATAGCGTTAGAATAAGACTCGAAATCAACAATAGTGATGACTATGAGTTATTTATTTCTGTGGTTAGGTTAGATTGAACTCAACATTAGTTTTTGTTGGATATAACTGTTTCATGTGTGGAGTTGGGCAAAGACTCCAAATCGACCATACTTACGTTATATGTTCTTTGTTGGTGTGGTTAGGTTAAGAATTGAAATCAATATTGATGACGGACGGATATAACTTCGTCGTCTTTATGGTTAGGGTAAGGCTCAACATAAAAAATCGTGATAGGTATATTTTATTTGTTGGCGTGGTTAGGTTGAGACTTAAAATCAACATTAGTCGTAGACGGATATAACCTTTTCGTGTGTGCGGTTAAGGAAAAGCTCTGAATCAACAATATTAACGCGTATAAGTTCTTTGTTTGTGTCGTTAGATTAAGATCTCAAATCAACATTAGTGATGAGCGGACAGAACTTTTTCGTGTGTGCGGTTAGGCTAAGACTTGAAGTCAACGATAGTGACAAGTTGTGACGAGTATAAGTTATTTGTTTGTTTGCTTAGGTTGAAGTTTAAAATCAACATTAGTGATGGACAAATATAACTTCGTAGTGTATACCGTTAGAATAAGGCTCGAAATCAACAATAGTGATGACTATGAGTTATTTATTTGTGTGGTTAGGTTAGATTGAAATCAACATTAGTTATTGATGAATATAACTGTTTCGTGCGTGCAGTTGGGTAAAGAATCCAAATCGACCATACTTACGTTATATGTTCTTCGTTGGTGTGGTTAGGTTAAGAATTGAAATCAATATTGATGACGGACGGATACAACTTCGTCGTCTTTATGGTTAGGGTAATTATCAACATAAAAAATCGTGACAGGTATATTTTATTTGTTGGCGTGGTTAGGTTGAGACTTAAAATCAACATTAGTCGTAGACGGATATAACCTTTTCGTGTGTGCGGTTAAGGAAAAGCTCTGAATCAACAATATTAATGCGTATAAGTTCTTTGTTTGTGTTGTTAGATTAAGATCTGAAATCAACATTAGTGATGAGCGGACATAACTTTTTCGTGTGTGCGGTTAGGCTAAGACTTGAAGTCAACGATAGTGACAAGTTTTGACGAGTATAAGTTATGTGTTTATTTGGTTAGGTTGAAGTGTAAAATCAACATTAGTGATGGACAAATATAACTTCGTAGTATATACCGTTAGAATAAGGCTCGAAATCAACAATAGTGATGACTATGAGTTATCTATTTGTGTGGTTAGGTTAGATTGAAATCAACATTAGTTATTGATGGATATAACTGTTTCGTATGTGCAGTTGGGCAACGACTCCAAATCGACCATACTTACGTTATATGTTCTTTGTTGGTGTGGTTAGGTTAAGATACAAAATCAATATTCATGACGGACCGATAGAAGTTCGTCATGTTTATGGTTAGGGTCTGGCTCGACATAAAAAATCGTGACTGGTATATTTTATTTGTTGGCGTGGTTAGGTTGAGACTTAAAATCAATATTAGTCGTAGACGGATATAACCTTTTCGTGTGTGCGGTTAAGGAAAAGCTCTGAATCAACAATATTAACGCGTATCAGTTCTTTGTTTGTGTCGTTAGATTACGATCTGAAATCAACAATAGTGATGAACGGACACAACTTTTTCGTTTGTGCAGTTAGGTAAGACTTGAGGTCTACGATAGTGACAAGTTGTGACGATTATAAGTTATTTGTTTATTTGGTTAGGTTGAAGTTTAAAATCCATTAGTGATGGTCAAATATAACTTCGTAGTCTATACCGTTAGAATAAGACTCGAAATCGACAATAGTGATGACTATGAGTTATTTATTTGTGTGGTTAGGTTAGATTGAAATCAACATTAGTTATTGATGAATATAACTGTTTCGTGCGTGCAGTTGGGTAAAGACTCCAAATCGACCATACTTACGTTATATGTTCTTTGTTGGTGTGGTAAGGTTAAGAATTGAAATCAATATTGATGACGGACGGATACAACTTCGTCGTCTTTATGGTTAGGGTAAGGATCAACATAAAAAATCGTGACTGGTATATTTTATTTGTTGGCGTGGTTAGGTTGAGACTTAAAATCAACATTAGTCGTAGATGGATATAACCTTTTCGTGTGTGCGGTTAAGGAAAAGCTCTGAATCAACAATATTAACGCGTATAAGTTCTTTGTTTGTGTCGTTAGATCAAGATTTGAAATCAACATTAGTGATGAGCGGACATAACTTTTTCGTGTGTGCGGTTAGGCGAAGACTTGAAGTCAACGATAGTGACAAGTTGTGACGAGTATAAGTTATTTGTTTATTTGGTTAGGTTGAAGTGTAATATCAATATTAGTGATGGACAAATATAACTTCGTAGTATATACCGTTAGAATAAGGCTCGAAATCAACAATAGTGATGACTATGAGTTATCTATTTGTGTGGTTAGGTTAGATTGAAATCAACATTAGTTATTGATGGATATAACTGTTTCGTACGTACAGTTGGGCAAAGACTCCAAATCGACCATACTTACGTTATATGTTCTTTGTTGGTGTGGTTAGGTTAAGATACAAAATCAATATTCATGACGGACCGATTGAAGTTCGTCATGTTTATGGTTAGGGTCTGGCTCGACATAAAAAATCGTGACAGGTATATTTTATTTGTTGGTGTGGTTAGGTTGAGACTTAAAATCAATATTAGTCGTAGACGGATATAACCTTTTCGTGTGTGCGGTTAAGGAAAAGCTCTGAATCAACAATATTAACGCGTATCAGTTCTTTGTTTGTGTCGTTAGATTACGATCTGAAATCAACATCAGTGATGAACGGACACAACTTTTTCATTTGTGCGGTTAGGTAAGACTTGAGGTCTACGATAGTGACAAGTTGTGACGATTATAAGTTATTTGTTTATTTGGTTAGGTTTAAGTTTAAAATCCATTAGTGATGGACAAATATAACTTCGTAGTCTATACCGTTAGAATAAGACTCGAAATCGACAATAGTGTTGACTATGAGTTATTTATTTGTGTGGTTAGGTTAGATTGAAATCAACATTAGTTATTGATGGATATAACTGTTTCGTGTGTGCAGTTGGGCAAAGACTCTAAATCGACCATACTTACGTTATAAGTTCTTTGTTGGTGTGGTTAGGCTAAGAATTGAAATCAATATTAATGACGGACGGATACTACTTTGTCGTCTTTATGGTTAGGGTAAGGCTCAACATAAAAAATCGTGATAGGTATATTTTATTTGTTGGCGTGGTTAGGTTGAGAGTTAAAATCAACATTAGTCGTAGACGGATATAACCTTTTCGTGTGTGCGGTTAAGTAAAAGCTCTGAATCAACAATATTAACGCGTATAAGTTCTTTGTTTGTGTCGTTAGATTAAGATCTGAAATCAATATTAGTGATGAGCGTACAAAACTTTTTTGTGTGTGCGGTTAGGTTAAGAGTTGAAGTCAACGATAGTGACAAGTTGTGACGAGTATAAGTTACTTGTTTATTTGGTTAGGTTAAAGTTTAAAATCAACATTAGTGATGGACAATTATAACTTCGTAGTATATACCGTTAGAATAAGACTCGAAATCAACAATAGTGATGACTATGAGTTATTTATTTGTGTGGTTAGGTTAGATTGAAATCAACATTAGTTATTGATGAATATAACTGTTTCGTGCGTGCAGTTGGTTAAAGACTCCAAATCGACCATACTTACGTTATATGTTCTTCGTTCGTGTGGTTAGGTTAAGAATTGAAATCAATAGTGATGACGGACGGATACAACTTCGTCGTCTTTATGGTTAGGGTATGGATTAACATAAAAAATCGTGACAGGTATATTTTATTTGTTGGCGTGGTTAGGTTGAGACTTAAAATCAACATTAGTCGTAGACGGATATAACCTTTTCGTGTGTGCGGTTAAGGAAAAGCTCTGAATCAACAATATTAACACGTATAAGTTCTTTGTTTGTGTCGTTAGATTAAGATCTGAAATCAACATTAGTGATGAGCGGACATAACTTTTTCGTGTGTGCGGTTAGGCTAAGACTTGAAGTTAACGATAGTGACAAGCTGTGTCGAGTATAAGTTATTTGTTTATTTGGTTAGGTTGAAGTTTAAAATGAACATTAGTGATGGATAAATATAACTTCGTAGTGTATACCGTTAGAATAAGGCTCGAAATCAACAATAGTGATGACTATGAGTTATTTATTTGTGTGGTTAGGTTAGATTGAAATCAACATTAGTTATTGATGAATATAACTGTTTCGTGCGTGCAGTTGGGTAAAGACTCCAAATCGACGATACTTACGTTATATGTTCTTTGTTGGTGTGGTTAGGTTAAGAATTGAAATCAATATTGATGACGGACGGATACAACTTCGTCGTCTTTATGGTTAGGGTAAGGATCAACATAAAAAATCGTGACAGGTATATTTTATTTGTTGGCGTGGTTAGGTTGAGACTTAAAATCAATATTAGTCGTAGACGGATATAACCTTTTCGTGTGTGCGGTTAAGGAAAAGCTCTGAATCAACAATATTAACGCGTATCAGTTCTTTGTTTGTGTCGTTAGATTACGATCTGAAATCAACATTAGTGATGAGCGTACAAAACTTTTTTGTATGTGCGGTTAGGCTAAGACTTGAAGTCAACGACTGTGACAAATTGTGACGAGTATAAGTTATTTGTTTATTTGGTTAGGTTGAAGTTTAAAATCAACATTAGTGATGGACAAATATAACTTCGTAGTGTATACCGTTAGAATAAGGCTCGAAATCAACAATAGTGATGACTATGAGTTATCTATTTGTGTGGTTAGGTTAGATTGAAATCAACATTAGTTATTGATGGATATAACTGTTTCGTACGTGCAGTTGGACAAAGACTCCAAATCGACCATACTTACGTTATAAGTTCTTTGTTGGTGTGGTTAGGCTAAGAATTGAAATCAATATTAATGACCGACGGATACTACTTTGTCGTCTTTATGGTTAGGGTAAGGCTCAACATAAAAAATCATGATAGGTATATGTTATTTGTTGGCGTGGTTAGGTTGAGAGTTAAAATCAACATTAGTCGTAGACGGATATAACCTTTTCGTGTGTGCGGTTAAGGAAAAGCTCTAAATCAACAATATTAACGCGTATAAGTTCTTTGTTTGTGTCGTTAGATTAAGATCTGAAATCAATATTAGTGATGAGCGTACAAAACTTTTTTGTGTGTGTGGTTAGGCTAAGAGTTGAAGTCAACGATAGTGACAAGTTGTGACGAGTATAAGTTATTTGTTTATTTGGTTAGGTTGAAGTTTAAAATCAACATTAGTGATGGACAAATATAACTTCGTAGTGTATACCGTTAGAATAAGGCTCGAAATCAACAATAGTGATGACTATGAGTTATCTATTTGTGTGGTTAGGTTAGATTGAAATCAACATTAGTTATTGATGGATATAACTGTTTCGTACGTGCAGTTCGACAAAGACTCCAAATCGACCATACTTACGTTATATGTTCTTTGTTGGTGTGCTTAGGTTAAGATATAAAATCAATATTCATGACGGACCGATAGAAGTTCGTCATGTCTATTGTTAGGGTCTGGCTCGACATAAAAAATCGTGATAGGTATATTTTATTTGTTGGCGTGGTTAGGTTGAGACTTAAAATCAACATTAGTCGTAGACGGATATAACCTTTTCGTGTGTGCGGTTAAGGAAAAGCTCTGAATCAACAATATTAACGCGTATAAGTTCTTTGTTTGTGTCGTTAGATTACGATCTGAAATCAACATTAGTGATGATCGGACAGAACTTTTTCGTGTGTGCGGTTAGGCTAAGACTTGAAGTCAACGATTGTGACAAGTTGTGACGAGTATAAGTTATTTGTTTATTTGGTTAGGTTCAAGTTTAAAATCAACTTTAGTGATGGACAAATATAACTTCGTAGTGTATACCGTTAGAATAAGGCTCGAAATCAACAATAGTGATGACTATGAGTTATTTATTTGTGTGGTTAGGTTAGATTGAAATCAACATTAGTTATTGATGGATATAACTGTTTCGTGCATGCAGTTGGGCAAAGACTCGAAATCGACCATAATTATGTTATATGTTCTTTTTTGGTGTGGTTAGGTTAAGATACAAAATCAATATTCGTGACGGACCGATAGAAGTTCGTCATGTTTATGGTTAGGGTATGGCTCGACATAAAAAATCGTGATAGGTATATTTTATTTGTTAGCGTGGTTAGGTTGAGACTTAAAATCAACATTAGTCATAGACGGATATAACCTTTTCGTGTGTGCGGTTAAGCAAAATCTCTAAATCAACAATATTAACGCGTATAAGTTCTTTGTTTGTGTCATTTGATTAAGATGTAAAATCAACTTTCGTGATGAACGGACACAACTTTCTCGTGTGTGCGGTTAGGCTAAGACTTGAAGTCAACGATAGTGACAAGTATAAGTTATTTGTTTATTTGGTTACTTTGAAGTTTAAAATCCATTAGTGATAGACAAATATAACTTCATAGTGTATACCGTTAGAATAAGACTCGAAATCAACAGTGGTCATGACTATGAGTTATTTATTTCTGTGGTGAGGTTAGATTGAACTCAACATTAGTTTTTGATCGATATAACTGTTTCATGTGTGGAGTTGGGCAAAGACTCCAAATCGACCATACTTACGTTATATGTTCTTTGTTGGTGTGGTTAGGTTAAGAATTGAAATCAATATTGATGACGGACGGATACAACTTCGTCGTCTTTATGGTTAGGGTAAGGCTCAACATAAAAAATCGTGATAGGTATATTTTTTTTGTTGGCGTGGTTAGGTTGAGACTTGAAATCAACATTAGTCGTAGACGGATAGAACCTTTTCGTGTGTGCGGTTAAGGAAAAGCTCTGAATCAACAATATTAACGCGTATAAGTTCTTTGTTTGTGTCGTTAGATTAAGATATGAAATCAACATTAGTGATGAGCGGACAGAACTTTTTCGTGTGTGCGGTTAGGCTAAGACTTGAAGTCAACGATAGTGACAAGTTGTGACGAGTATAAGTTATTTGTTTATTTGGTTAGGTTGAAGTTTAAAATAAACATTAGTGATGGACAAATATAACTTCGTAGTGTATACCGTTAGAATAAGGTTCGTAATCAACAATAGTGATGACTATGAGTTATCTATTTGTGTGGTTAGGTTAGATTGAAATCAACATTAGTTATTGATGGATATAACTGTTTCGTACGTGCAGTTGGGCAAAGACTCCAAATCGACCATACTTACGTTATATGTTCTTTGTTGGTGTGGTTAGGTTAAGATATAAAATCAATATTCATGACGGACCGATAGAAGTTCGTCATGTTTATGGTTAGGGTCTGGCTCGACATAAAAAATCGTGATAGGTATATTTTATTTGTTGGCGTGGTTAGGTTGAGACTTAAAATCAACATTAGTCGTACACCGATATAACCTTTTCGTGTATCCGGTTCAGGAAAAGCTCTAAATTAACAATATTAACGCGTATAAGTTCTTTGTTTGTGTCGTTAGATTACGATCTGAAATCAACATTAGTGATGAACGGACACAACTTTTTCGTTTGTGCGGTTAGGTAAGACTTGAGGTCTACGATAGTGACAAGTTGTGACGATTATAAGTTATTTGTTTATTTGGTTAGCTTGAAATTGAAAATCCATTAGTGATGGACAAATATAACTTCGTAGTCTATACCGTTAGAATAAGACTCGAAATCGACAATAGTGTTGACTATGAGTTATTTATTTGTGTGGTTAGGTTAGATTGAAATCAACATTAGTTATTGATGGAAATAACTGTTTCGTGTGTGCAGTTGGGAAAGACTCTAAATTGACCATATTTACGTTATATGTTCTTTGTTGGTGTGGTTAGACTAAGAATTGAAATCAATATTAATGACGGACGGATACTACTTCGTCGTCTTTATGGTTAGGGTAAGGCTCAACATAAAAAATCGTGATAGGTATATTTTATTTGTTGGCGTGGTTAGGTTGAGAGTTAAAATCAACATTAGTCGTAGACGGATATAACCTTTTCGTGTGTGCGGTTAAGGAAAAGCTCTGAATCAACAATATTAACGCATATAAGTTCTTTGTTTGTGTCGTTAGATTACGATCTGAAATCAACATTAGTAATGAGCGGACAGAACTTTTTCGTGTGTGCGGTTAGGCTAAGACTTGAAGTGAATGATAGTGACAAGTTGTGACGAGTATAAGTTATTTGTTTATTTGGTTAGGTTGAAGTTTAAAATCAACATTAGTGATGGACAAATATAACTTCGTAGTGTATACCGTTAGAATAAGGCTCGAAATCAACAATAGTGATGACTATGAGTTATTTATTTGTGTGGTTAGGTTAGATTGAAATCAACATTAGTTATTGATGAATATAACTGTTTCGTGCGTGCAGTTGGGTAAAGAATCCAAATCGACCATACTTACGTTATATGTTCTTCGTTGGTGTGGTTAGGTTAAGAATTGAAATCAATATTGATGACGGACGGATACAACTTCGTCGTCTTTATGGTTAGGGTAAGGATCAACATAAAAAATCGTGACAGGTATATTTTATTTGTTGGCGTGGTTAGGTTGAGACTTAAAATCAAAATTAGTCGTAGACGGATATAACCTTTTCGTGTGTGCGGTTAATCAAAAGCTCTAAATCAACAATATTAACGCGTATAAGTTCTTTGTTTGTGTCGTTAGATTACGATCTGAAATGAACATTAGTGATGAGCGGACAGAACTTTTTCGTGTGTGCGGTTAGGCTAAGACTTGAAGTCAACGATAGTGACAAGTTGTGACGAGTATAAGTTATTTGTTTATTTGGTTAGGTTGAGGTTTAAAATCAACATTAGTGATGGACAAATATAACTTCGTAGTGTATACCGTTAGAATAAGGCTCGAAATCAACAATAGTGATGACTATGAGTTATCTATTTGTATGGTTAGGTTAGATTGAAATCAACATTAGTTATTTATGGATATAACTGTTTCGTACGTGCAGTTGGGGAAAGACTCCAAATCGACCATACTTACGTTATATGTTCTTTGTTGGTGTGGTTAGTTTAAGATACAAAATCAATATTCATGACGGACCGATTGAAGTTTGTCATGTTTATGGTTAGTGTCTGGCTCGACATAAAAAATCGTGACAGGTATATTTTATTTTTTGGCGTGGTTAGGTTGAGACTTAAAATCAATATTAGTCGTAGACGGATATAACCTTTTCGTGTGTGCGGTTAAGGAAAAGCTCTGAATCAACGATGTTAACGCGTATCAGTTCTTTGTTTGTGTCGTTAGATTACGATCTAAAATCAACATCAGTGATGAACGGACACAACTTTTTCGTTTGTGCGGTTAGGTAAGACTTGAGGTCTACGATAGTGACAAGTTGTGACGATTATAAGTTATTTGTTTATTTGGTTAGGTTGAAGTTTAAAATCCATTAGTGATGGACAAATATAACTTCGTAGTCTATACCGTTAGAATAAGACTCGAAATCGACAATAGTGTTGACTATGAGTTATTTATTTGTGTAGTTAGGTTAGATTGAAATCAACATTAGTTATTGATGGATATAACTGTTTCGTGTGTGGAGTTGGGCAAAGACTCCAAATCGACCATACTTACGTTATAAGTTCTTTGTTGGTGTGGATAGGCTAAGAATTGAAATCAATATTAATGACGGACGGATACTACTTTGTCGTCCTTATGGTTAGGGTAAGCCTCAACATAAAAAATCGTGATAGGTATATTTTATTTGTTGGCGTGGTTAGGTTGAGAGTTAAAATCAACATTAGTCGTAGACGGATATAACCTTTTCGTGTGTGCGGTTAAGGAAAAGCTCTGAGTCAACAATATTAACGCGTATAAGTTCTTTGTTTGTGTCGTTAGATTAAGATCTGAAATCAATATTAGTGATGAGCGTACAAAACTTTTTTGTGTGTGCGGTTAGGCTAAGAGTTGAAGTCAACGATAGTGACAAGTTGTGACGAGTATAAGTTATTTGTTTATTTGGTTAGGTTGAAGTTTAAAATCAACATTAGTGATGGACAATTATAACTTCGTAGTATATACCGTTAGAATAAGGCTCGAAATCAACAATAGTGATGACTATGAGTTATTTATTTGTGTGGTTAGGTTAGATTGAAATCAACATTAGTTATTGCTGAATATAACTGTTTCGTGCGTGCAGTTGGTTAAAGACTCCAAATCGACCATACTTACGTTATATGTTCTTCGTTCGTGTGGTTAGGTTAAGAATTGAAATCAATATTGATGACGGACGGATACAACTTGGTCGTCTTTATGGTTAGGGTAAGGATTAACATAAAAAATCGTGACAGGTATATTTTATTTGTTGGCGTGGTTAGGTTGAGACTTAAAATCAACATTAGTCGTAGACGGATATAACCTTTTCGTGTGTGCGGTTAAGGAAAAGCTCTGAATCAACAATATTAACACGTATAAGTTCTTTGTTTGTGTCGTTAGATTAAGATATGAAATCAACATTAGTGATAGACAAATATAACTTCGTAGTGTATACCGTTAGAATAAGACTCGAAATCAACAATGGTGATGACTATGAGTTATTTATTTGTGTGGTTAGGTTAGATTAAAATCAACATTATTTATTGATAGATATAACTGTTTCGTGTGTGCAGTTGGGCGAAGACTCCAAATCGACCATACTTACGTTATGTGTTGTTTCTTTGTGTGGTTAGGTTAGGAATTGAAATCAATATTGATGACGGACGGATACAACTTCGTCGTGTTTATGGTTAGGGTAATGCTCAACATAAAAAATCGTAATAGGTATATTTTATTTGTTGGCGTGGTTAGGTTGAGACTTAAAATCAACATTAGTCGTACACGGATATAACCTTTTCGTGTGTGCGGTTAAGGAAAAGCTCTGAATCAACAATATTAACGCGTATAAGTTCTTTGTTTGTGTCGTGAGATTAAGATCTGAAATCAACATTAGTGATGAGCGGACAGAACTTTTTCGTGTGTGCGGTTAGGCTAAGACTTGAAGTCAACGATAGTGACAAGTTGTGACGAGTATAAGTTAATTGTTTATTTGGTTAGGTTGAAGTTTAAAATCAACATTAGTGATGGAGAAATATAACTTCGTAGTGTATACCGTTAGAATAAGGCTCGAAATCAACAATAGTGATGTCTATGAGTTATTTATTTGTGTGGTTAGGTTAGATTGAAATCAACATTAGCTATTGATCGATATAACTGTTTCGTGCATGCAGTTGGGCAAAGACTCCAAATCGACCATACTTACGTTATATGTTCTTTGTTGGTGTGGTTAGGTTAAGATATAAAATCAATATTCATGACGGACCGATAGAAGTTCGTCATGTTTATGGTTAGGGTATGGCTCGACCTAAAAAATCGTGATAGTTATATTTTATTTGTTTTCGTGGTTAGGTTGAGACTTAAAATCAACATTAGTCATAGACGGATATAACCTTTTCGTGTGTGCGGTTAAGCAAAAGCTCTAAATCAACAATATTAACGCGTATAAGTTCTTTGTTTGTGTCATTTGATTAAGATCTGAAATCAACTTTGGTGATGAACGGACACAACTTTCTTGTGTGTGCGGATAGGATAAGACTTGAAGGGAACGATAGTGACAAGTTTTGACGAGTATAAGTTATTTGTTTATTTGTTTAGGTTGAAGTTTAAAATCAACATTAGGGATGGACAAATATAACTTCGTATTGTATAGCGTTAGAATAAGACTCGAAATCAACAATAGTGATGACTATGAGTTATTTATTTCTGTGGTTAGGTTAGATTGAACTCAACATTAGTTTTTGATGGATATAACTATTTCATGTGTGGAGTTGGGCAAAGACTCCAAATCGACCATACTTACGTTATATGTTCTTTGTTGGTGTGGTTAGGTTAAGAATTGAAATCAATATTGATGACGGACGGATACAACTTCGTCGTCTTTATGGTTAGGGTAAGGCTCAACATAAAAAATCGTGATAGGTATATTTTAGTTGTTGGCGTGGTTAGGTTGAGACTTAAAATCAACATTAGTCGTAGAGGGATATAACCTTTTCGTGTGTGCGGTTAAGGAAAAGCTCTGAATCAACAATATTAACGCGTATAAGTTCTTTGTTTGTGTCGTTAGATTAAGATCTGAAATCAACATTAGTGATGAGCGGACAGAACTTTTTCGTGTGTGCGGTTAGGCTAAGACTTGAAGTCAACGATAGTGACAAGTTGTGACGAGTATAAGTTATTTGGTTAGGTTGAAGTTTAAAATAAACATTAGCTATGGACAAATATAACTTCGTAGTGTATACCGTTAGAATAAGGTTCGAAATCAACAATAGTGATGACTATGAGTTATCTATTTGTGTGGTTAGGTTAGATTGAAATCAACATTAGTTATTGATGGATATAACTGTTTCGTACGTGCATTTGGGCAAAGAATCCAAATCGACCATACTTACGTTATATGTTCTTTGTTGATGTGGTTAGGTTAAGATATAAAATCAATATTCATGACGGAGCGATAGAAGTTCGTCATGTTTATGGTTAGGGTATGGCTCGACATAAAAAATCGTGATAGGTATATTTTATTTGTTGGTGTGGTTAGGTTGAGACTTAAAATCAACATTAGTCGTACACCGATATAACCTTTTCGTGTATCCGGTTAAGGAAAAATTCTAAATCAATAATATTAACGCGTATAAGTTCTTTGTTTGTGTCGTTAGATTACGATCTGAAATCAACATTAGTGATGAATGGACACAACTTTTTCGTTTCTGCGGTTAGGTAAGACTTGAGGTCTACGATAGTGACAAGTTGTGACGATTATAAGTTATTTGTTTATTTGGTTAGGTTGAAGTTTAAAATCCATTAGTGATGGACAAATATAACTTCGTAGTCTATGCCGTTAGAATAAGACTCGAAATCGACAATAGTGTTGACTATGAGTTATTTATTTGTGTGGTTAGGTTAGATTGAAATCAACATTAGTTATTGATGGATATAACTGTTTCGTGTGTGCAGTTGGGAAAGACTCTAAATCGACCATATTTACGTTATATGTTCTTTGTTGGTGTGGTTAGACTAAGAATTGAAATCAATATTAATGACGGACGGATACTACTTCGTCGTCTTTATGGTTAGGGTAAGGCTGAACATAAAAAATCGTGATAGGTATATTTTATTTGTTTGCGTGGTTAGGTTGAGACTTAAAATCAACATTAGTCGTAGACGGATATAACCTTTTCGTGTGTGCGGTTAAGGAAAACCTCTGAATCAACAATATTAACGCATATAAGTTCTTTGTTTGTGTCGTTAGATTACGATCTGAAATCAACATTAGTAATGAGCGGACAGAACTTTTTCGTGTGTGCGGTTAGGCTAAGACTTGAAGTGAATGATAGTGACAAGTTGTGACGTGTATAAGTTATTTGTTTATTTGGTTAGGTTGAAGTTTAAAATCAACATTAGTGATGGACAAATATAACTTCGTAGTGTATACCGTTAGAATAAGGCTCGAAATCAACAATAGTGATGTCTATGAGTTATTTATTTGTGTGGTTAGGTTAGATTGAAATCAACATTAGCTATTGATCGATATAACTGTTTCGTGCATGCAGTTGGGCAAAGACTCCAAATCGACCATACTTACGTTATATGTTCTTTGTTGGTGTGGTTAGGTTAAGATATAAAATCAATATTCATGACGGACCGATAGAAGCTCGTCATGTTTATGGTTAGGGTATGGCTCGACATAAAAAATCGTGATAGTTATATTTTATTTGTTAGCGTGGTTAGGTTGAGACTTAAAATCAACATTAATCATAGACGGATATAACCTTTTCGTGTGTGCGGTTAAGCGAAAGCTCTAAATCAACAATGTTAACGCGTATAAGTTCTTTGTTTGTGTCATTTGATTAAGATCTGAAATCAACTTTGGTGATGAACGGACACAACTTTCTTGTGTGTGCGGATAGGCTAAGACTTGAAGGGAACGATAGTGACAAGTTTTGACGAGTATAAGTTATTTGTTTATTTGTTTAGGTTGAAGTTTAAAATCAACATTAGTGATGGATAAATATAACTTCGTATTGTATAGCGTTAGAATAAGACTCGAAATCAACAATAGTGATGACTATGAGTTATTTATTTCTGTGGTTAGGTTAGATTGAACTCAACATTAGTTTTTGATGGATATAACTGTTTCATGTGTGGAGTTGGGCAAAGACTCCAAATCGACCATACTTACGTTATATGTTCTTTGTTGGTGTGGTTAGGTTAAGAATTGAAATCAATATTGTTGACGGACGGATACAACTTCGTCGTCTTTATGGTTTGGGTAAGGCTCAACATAAAAAATCGTGATAGGTATATTTTATTTGTTGGCGTGGTTAGGTTGAGACTTAAAATCAACATTAGTCGTAGACGGATATAACCTTTTCGTGTGTGCGGTTAAGGAAAAGCTCTGAATCAACAATATTAACGCGTATAAGTTCTTTGTTTGTGTCGTTAGATTAAGATCTGAAATCAACATTAGTGATGAGTGGACATAGCTTTTTCGTGTGTGCGGTTAGGCTAAGACTTGAAGTCAACGATAGTGACAAGTTGTGACGTGTATAAGTTATTTGTTTATTTGGTTAGGTTGAAGTTTAAAATAAACATTAGTGATGGACAAATATAACTTCGTAGTGTATACCGTTAGAATAAGGCTCGAAATCAACAATAGTGATGACTATGAGTTATCTATTTGTGTGGTTAGGTTAGATTGAAATCAACATTAGTTATTGATGGATATAACTGTTTCGTACGTGCAGTTGGGCAAAGACTCCAAATCGACCATACTTACGTTATATGTTCTTTGTTGGTGTGGTTAGGTGAAGATATAAAATCAATATTCATGACGGACCGATAGAAGTTCGTGATGTTTATGGTTAGGGTCTGGCTCGACATAAAAAATCGTGATAGGTATATTTTATTTGTTGGCGTGGTTAGGTTGAGACTTAAAATCAACATTAGTCGTACACCGATATAACCTTTTCGTGTATCCGGTTAAGGAAAAGTTCTAAATCAATAATATTAACGCGTATAAGTTCTTTGTTTGTGTCGTTAGATTACGATCTGAAATCAACATTAGTGATGAATGGATACAACTTTTTCGTTTCTGCGGTTAGGTAAGACTTGAGGTCTACGATAGTGACAAGTTGTGACGATTATAAGTTATTTGTTTATTTGGTTAGGTCGAAGTTTAAAATCCATTAGAGATAGACAAATATAACTTCGTAGTGTATACCGTTAGAATAAGACTCGAAATCAACAATGGTGATGACTATGAGTTATTTATTTGTGTGGTTAGGTTAGATTAAAATCAACATTAGTTATTGATAGATATAACTGTTTCGTGTGTGTAGTTGGGCGAAGACTCCAAATCGACCATACTTACGTTATGTGTTGTTTCTTTGTGTGGTTAGGTTAAGAATTGAAATCAATATTGATGACGGACGGATACAACTTTGTCGTGTTTATGGTTAGGGTAAGGCTGAACATCAAAAATCATGATAGGTATATTTTATTTGTTGGCGTGGTTAGGTTGAGACTTAAAATCAACATTAGTCGTAGACGGATATAACCTTTTCGTGTGTGCGGTTAAGGAAAAGCTCTGAATCAACAATATTAACGCGTATAAGTTCTTTGTTTTTGTCGTGAGATTAAGATCTGAAATCAACATTAGTGATGAGCGCACAGAACTTTTTCGTGTGTGCGGTTAGGCTAAGACTTGAACTCAACGATAGTGACAAGTTGTGACGAGTATAAGTTATTTGTTTATTTGGTTAGGTTGAAGTTTAAAATCGACATTAGTGATGGACAAATATAACTTCGTAGTGTATACTGTTAGAATAAGGCTCGAAATCAACAATAGTGATGTCTATGAGTTATTTATTTGTGTGGTTAGGTTAGATTGAAGTCAACATTAGTTTTTTATAGATATAACTGTTTCATGTGTGGAGTTGGGCAAAGACTCCAAATCGACCATACTTACGTTATATGTTCTTTGTTGGTGTGGTTAGGTTAAGAATTGAAATCAATATTGATGACAGACGGATACAACTTCGTCGTCTTTATGGTTAGGGTAAGGCTCAACATAAAAAATCGTGATAGGTATATTTTATTTGTTGGCGTGGTTAGGTTGAGACTTAAAATAAACATTAGTCGTAGACGGATATAACCTTTTCGTGTGTGCGGTTAAGGAAAAGCTCTGAATCAACAATATTAACGCGTAGAAGTTCTTTGTTTGTGTCGTTAGATTAAGATATGAAATCAACATTAGTGATGAGCGGACAAAACTTTTTCGTGTGTGCGGTTAGGCTAAGACTTGAAGTCAACGATAGTGACAAGTTGTGACGAGTATAAGTTATTTGGTTAGGTTGAAGTTTAAAATCAACATTAGTGATGGACAAATATAACTTCGTAGTGTATACCGTTAGAATAAGGCTCGAAATCAACAATAGTGATGTCTATGAGTTATTTATTTGTGTGGTTAGGTTAGATTGAAATCAACATTAGCTATTGATCGATATAACTGTTTCGTGCATGCAGTTGGGCAAAGACTCCAAATCAACCATACTTACGTTATATGTTCTTTGTTGGTGTGGTTAGGTTAAGATATAAAATCAATATTGATGACGGACCGATAGAAGTTCGTCATGTTTATGGTTAGGGTAAGGCTCAACATAAAAAATCGTGATAGATATATTTTATTTGTTGGCGTGGTTAGGTTGAGACTTAAAATCAACATTAGTCGTAGACGGATATAACCTTTTCGTGTGTGCGGTTAAGGAAAAGCTCTGAATCAACAATATTAACGCGTATAAGTTCTTTGTTTGTGTCGTTAGATTAAGATCTGAAATCAACATTAGTGATGAGCGGACAGAACTTTTTCGTGTGTGCGGTTAGGCTAAGACTTGAAGTCAACGATAGTGACAAGTTGTGACTAGTATAAGTTATTTGTTTATTTGGTTAGGTTGAAGTTTAAAATAAACATTAGTGAAGGACAAATATAACTTCGTAGTGTATACCGTTAGAATAAGGTTCGAAATCAACAATAGTGATGACTATGAGTTATTTATTTGTGTGGTTAGGTTAGATTGAAATCAACATTAGTTATTGATGGATATAACTGTTTCGTACGTGCAGTTGGGCAAAGACTCCAAATCGACCATACTTACGTTATATGTTCTTTGTTGGTGTGGTTAGGTTAAGATATGAAATCAATATTCATGACGGACCGATAGAAGTTCGTCATGTTTATGGTTAGGGTCTGGCTCGACATAAAAAATCGTGATAGGTATATTTTATTTGTTGGCGTGGTTAGGTTGAGACTTAAAATCAACATTAGTCGTACACCGATATAACCTTTTCGTGTATCCGGTTAAGGAAAAGCTCTAAATCAACAATATTAACGCGTATAAGTTCTTTGTTTGTGTCGTTAGATTACGATCTGAAATCAACATTAGTGATGAACGGACACAACTTTTTCGTTTGTGCGGTTAGGTAAGACTTGAGGTCTACGATAGTGACAAGTTGTGACGATTATAAGTTATTTGTTTATTTGGTTAGGTTGAAGTTTAAAATCCATTAGTGATGGACAAATATAACTTCGTAGTCTATACCGTTAGAATAAGACTCGAAATCGACAATAGTGTTGACTATGAGTTATTTATTTGTGTGGTTAGGTTAGATTGAAATCAACATTAGTTATTGATGGATATAACTGTTTCGTGTGTGCAGTTGGGAAAGACTCCAAATCGACCATATTTATGTTATATGTTCTTTGTTGGTGTGGTTAGACTAAGAATTGAAATCAATATTAATGACGGACGGATACTACTTCGTCGTCTTTATGGTTAGGGTAAGGCTCAACATAAAAAATCGTGATAGGTATATTTTATTTGTTGGCGTGGTTAGGTTGAGAGTTAAAATCAACATTAGTCGTACACGGATATAACCTTTTCGTGTGTGCGGTTAAGGAAAAGCTCTGAATCAACAATATTAACGCATATAAGTTCTTTGTTTGTGTCGTTAGATTACGATCTGAAATCAACATTAGTAATGAGCGGACAGAACTTTTTCGTGTGTGCGGTTAGGCTAAGACTTGAAGTGAATGATAGTGACAAGTTGTGACGAGTATAAGTTATTTGTTTTTTTGCTTAGGTTGAAGTTTAAAATCAACATTAGTGATGGACAAATATAACTTCGTAGTGTATACCGTTAGAATAAGGCTCGAAATCAACAATAGTGATGACTATGAGTTATTTATTTGTGTGGTTAGGTTAGATTGAAGTCAACATTAGTTATTGATGACATATAACTGTTTCGTGCGTGCAGTTGGGTAAAGAATCCAAATCGACCATACTTACGTTATATGTTCTTCGTTGGTGTGGTTAGGTTAAGAATTGAAATCAATATTGATGACGGACGGATACAACTTCGTCGTCTTTATGGTTAGGGTAAGGATCAACATAAAAAATCATGACAAGTATATTTTATTTGTTGGCGTGGTTAGGTTGAGACTTAAAATCAACATTAGTCGTAGACGGATATAACCTTTTCGTGTGTGCGGTTAAGGAAAAGCTTCTGAATCAACAATATTAACGCGTATAAGTTCTTTGTTTGTGTCGTTAGATTAAGATCTCAAATCAACATTAGTGATGAGCGGACAGAACTTTTTCGTGTGTGCGGTTAGGCTAAGACTTGAAGTCAACGATAGTGACAAGTTGTGACGAGTATAAGTTATTTGTTTATTTGGTTAGGTTGAAGTTTAAAATAAACATTAGTGATGGACAAATATAACTTCGTAGTGTATACCGTTAGAATAAGGCTCGAAATCAACAATAGTGATGACTATGAGTTATCTATTTGTGTGGTTAGGTTAGATTGAAATCAACATTAGTTATTGATGGATATAACTGTTTCGTACGTGCAGTTGGGCAAAGACTCCAAATCGACCATACTTACGTTATATGTTCTTTGTTGGTGTGGTTAGGTTAAGATATAAAATCAATATTCATGACGGACCGATAGAAGTTCGTCATGTTTATGGTTAGGGTCTGGCTCGACATAAAAAATCGTGATAGGTATATTTTATTTGTTGGCGTGGTTAGGTTGAGACTTAAAATCAACATTAGTCGTACACCGATATAACCTTTTCGTTTATCCGGTTAAGGAAAAGCTCTAAATCAATAATATTAATGCGTATAAGTTCTTTGTTTGTGTCGTGAGATTACGATGTGAAATCAACATTAGTGATGAACGGACACAACTTTTTCGTTTGTGCAGTTAGGTAAGACTTGAGGTCTACGAAAGTGACAAGTTGTGACGATTATAAGTTATTTGTTTATTTGGTTATGTTGAAGTTTAAAATCCATTAGTGATGGACAAATATAACTTCGTAGTCTATACCGTTAGAATAAGACTCGAAATCGACAATAGTGTTGACTATGAGTTATTTATTTGTGTGGTTAGGTTAGATTGAAATCAACATTAGTTATTGATGGATATAACTGTTTCGTGTGTGCAGTTGGGCAAAGACTCAAATCGACCATACTTACGTTATAAGTTCTTTGTTGGTGTGGTTAGGCTAAGAATTGAAATCAATATTAATGACGGACGGATACTACTTCGTCGTCTTTATGGTTAGGGTAAGGCTCAACATAAAAAATCGTGATAGGTATTTTTATTTGTTGGCGTGGTTAGGTTGAGAGTTAAAATCAACATTAGTCGTAGACGGATATAACCTTTTCGTGTGTGCGGTTAAGGAAAAGCTCTGAATCAACAATATTAACGCGTATAAGTTCTTTGTTTGTGTCGTTAGATTAAGATCTGAAATCAACATTTGTGATGAGCATACAAAACTTTTTTGTGTGTGCGGTTAGGCTAAGACTTGAAGTCAACAACAGTGACAAATTGTGACGAGTATAAGTTATTTGTTTATTTGGTTAGGTTGAAGTTTAAAATCAACATTAGTGATGGACAAATATAACTTCGTAGTGTATACCGTTAGAATAAGGCTCGAAATCAACAATAGTGATGACTATGAGTTATCTATTTGTGTGGTTAGGTTAGATTGAAATCAACATTAGTTATTGATGGATATAACTGTTTCGTACGTGCAGTTGGACAAAGACTCCAAATCGACCATACTTACGTTATATGTTCTTTGTTGGTATGGTTAGGTTAAGATACAAAATCAATATTCATGACGGACCGATAGAAGTTCGTCATGTTTATGGTTAGGTTCTGGCTCGACATAAAAAATCGTGATAGGTATATTTTATTTGTTGGCGTGGTTAGGTTAGACTTAAAATCAACATTAGTCGTAGACGGATATAACCTTTTCGTGTTTGCGGTTAAGGAAAAGCTCTGAATCAACAATATTAACGCGTATAAGTTCTTTGTTTGTGTCGTTAGATTACGATCTGAAATCAACATTAGTGATGAGCGGACAGAACTTTTTCGTGTGTGCGGTTAGGCTAAGACTTGAAGTCAACGATTGTGGCAAGTTGTGACGAGTATAAGTTATTTGTTTATTTGGTTAGGTTTAAGTTTAAAATCAAAATTAGTGATGGATAAATATAACTTCGTAGTGTATACCGTTAGAATAAGGCTCGAAATCAACAATAGTGATGACTATGAGTTATTTATTTGTGTGGTTAGGTTAGATTGAAATCAACATTAGTTATTGATGGATATAACTGTTTCGTGCATGCAGTTGGGCAAAGACTCCAAATCGACCATACTTACGTTATATGTTCTTTGTTGGTGTGGTTAGGTTAAGATACAAAATCAATATTCATGACGGACCGATAGAAGTTCGTCATGTTTATGGTTAGGGTATGGCTCGACATAAAAAATCGTGATAGGTATATTTTATTTGTTGGCGTGGTTAGGTTGAGACTTAAAATCAACATTAGTCATAGACGGATATAACCTTTTCGTGTGTGCGGTTAAGCAAAAGCTCTAAATCAAGAATATTAACGCGTATAAGTTCTTTGTTTGTGTCATTTGATTAAGATGTAAAATCAACTTTCGTGATGAACGGACACAACTTTCTCGTGTGTGCGGTTAGGCTAAGACTTGAAGTCAACGATAGTGACAAGTATAAGTTATTTGTTTATTTGGTTACTTTGAAGTTTAAAATCCATTAGTGATAGACAAATATAACTTCGTAGTGTATACCGTTAGAATAAGACTAAAAATCAACAATGGTGATGACTATGAGTTATTTATTTGTGTGGTTAGGTTAGATTAAAATCAACATTAGTTATTGATAGATATAACTGTTTCGTGTTTGCAGTTGGGTGAAGACTCCAAATCGACCATACTTACGTTATGTGTTGTTTCTTTGTGTGGTTAGGTTAAGAATTGAAATCAATATTGATGACGGACGGATACAACTTCGTCGTGTTTATGGTTAGTGTAAGGCTCAACATAAAAAATCGTGATAGGTATATTTTATTTGTTGGCGTGGTTAGGTTGAGACTTAAAATCAACATTAGTCGTAGACGGATATAACCTTTTCGTGTGTGCGGTTAGGGAAAAGCTCTGAATCAACAATATTAATGCGTATAAGTTCTTTGTTTGTGTCGTTAGATCAAGATCTGAAATCAACATTAGTGATGAGCGGACATAACTTTTTCGTGTGTGCGGTTAGTCTAAGACTTGAAGTCAACGATAGTGACAATTTTTGACGAGTATAAGTTATTTGTTTATTTGGTTAGGTTGAAGTGTAAAATCAACATTAGTCATGGACAAATATAACTTCGTAGTATATACCGTTAGAATAAGGCTCGAAATCAACAATAGTGATGACTATGAGTTATCTATTTGTGTGGTTAGGTTAGATTGAAATCAACATTAGTTATTGATGGATATAACTGTTTCGTACGTGCAGTTGGGCAACGACTCCAAATCGACCATACTTACGTTATATGTTCTTTGTTGGTGTGGTTAGGTTAAGATACAAAATCAATATTCATGACGGACCGATAGAAGTTCGTCATGTTTATGGTTAGGGTCTGGCTCGACATAAAAAATCGTGACAGGTATATTTTATTTGTTGGCGTGGTTAGGTTGAGACTTAAAATCAATATTAGTCGTAGACGGATATAACCTTTTCGTGTGTGCGGTTAAGGAAAAGCTCTGAATCAACAATATTAACGCGTATCAGTTCTTTGTTTGTGTCGTTAGATTACGATCTGAAATCAACATTAGTGATGAACGGACACAACTTTTTCGTTTGTGCAGTTAGGTAAGACTTGAGGTCTACGATAGTGACAAGTTGTGACGATTATAAGTTATTTGTTTATTTGGTTAGGTTGAAGTTTAAAATCCATTAGTGATGGTCAAATATAACTTCGTAGTCTATACCGTTAGAATAAGACTCGAAATCGACAATAGTGATGACTATGAGTTATTTATTTGTGTGGTTAGGTTAGATTGAAATCAACACTAGTTATTGATGAATATAACTGTTTCGTGCGTGCAGTTGGGTAAAGACTCCAAATCGACCATACTTACGTTATATGTTCTTTGTTGGTGTGGTAAGGTTAAGAATTGAAATCAATATTGATGATGGACGGATACAACTTCGTCGTCTTTATGGTTAGGGTAAGGATCAACATAAAAAATCGTGACAGGTATATTTTATTTGTTGGCGTGGTTAGGTTGAGACTTAAAATCAACATTAGTCGTAGACGGATATAACCTTTTCGTGTGTGCGGTTAAGGAAAAGCTCTAAATCAACAATATTAACGCGTATAAGTTCTTTGTTTGTGTCGTTAGATCAAGATTTGAAATCAACATTAGTGATGAGCGGACATAACTTTTTCGTGTGTGCGGTTAGGCGAAGACTTGAAGTCAACGACAGTGACAAGTTGTGACGAGTATAAGTTATTTGTTTATTTGGTTAGGTTGAAGTGTAATATCAACATTAGTGATGGACAAATATAACTTCGTAGTATATACCGTTAGAATAAGGCTCGAAATCAACAATAGTGATGACTATGAGTTATCTATTTGTGTGGTTAGGTTAGATTCAAATCAACATTAGTTATTGATGGATATAACTGTTTCGTACGTGCAGTTGGGCAAAGACTCCAAATCGACTATACTTACGTTATATGTTCTTTGTTGGTGTGGTTAGGTTAAGATAGAAAATCAATATTCATGACGGACCGATTGAAGTTCGTCATGTTTATGGTTAGGGTCTGGCTCGACATAAAAAATCGTGACAGGTATATTTTATTTGTTGGCGTGGTTAGGTTGAGACTTAAAATCAATATTAGTCGTAGACGGATATAACCTTTTCGTGTGTGCGGTTATGGAAAAGCTCTGAATCAACAATATTAACGCGTATCAGTTCTTTGTTTGTATCATTTAATTAAGATCTGAAATCAACTTTGGTGATAAACGGACACAACTTTCTTGTGTGTGCGGATAGGCTAAGACTTGAAGGGAACGATAGTGACAAGTTTTGACGAGTATAAGTTATTTGTTTATTTGTTTAGGTTGAAGTTTAAAATCAACATTAGTGATGGACAAATATAACTTCGTATTCTATAGCGTTAGAATAAGACTCGAAATCAACAATAGTGATGACTATGAGTTATTTATTTCTGTGGTTAGGTTAGATTGAAGTCAACATTAGTTTTTGATAGATATAACTGTTTCATGTGTGGAGTTGGGCAAAGACACCAAATCGACCATACTTACGTTATATGTTCTTTGTTGGTGTGGTTAGGTTAAGAATTGAAATCAATATTGATGACGGACGGATACAACTTCGTCGTCTTTATGGTTAGGGTAAGGCTCAACATAAAAAATCGTGATAGGTATATTTTATTTGTTGGCGTGGTTAGGTTGAGACTTAAAATAAACATTAGTCGTAGACGGATATAACCTTTTCGTGTGTGCGGTTAAGGAAAAGCTCTGAATCAACAATATTAACGCGTATAAGTTCTTTGTTTGTGTCGTTAGATTAAGATATGAAATCAACATTAGTGATGAGCGGACAGAACTTTTTCGTGTGTGCGGTTAGGCTAAGACTTGAAGTCAACGATAGTGACAAGTTGTGACGAGTATA
This sequence comes from Brasenia schreberi, assembly GCA_036023115.1. NCBI lineage: Eukaryota > Viridiplantae > Streptophyta > Magnoliopsida > Nymphaeales > Cabombaceae > Brasenia > Brasenia schreberi. The sequence continues at coordinate 1,644,012 of JAYKKT010000014.1, forward strand.
AGTTATTTGTTTAGGTTGAAGTTTAAAATCAACATTAGTGATGGACAAATATAACTTCGTATTGTATAGCGTTAGAATAAGGGTCGAAATCAACAATAGTGATGACTATGAGTTATGTATTTGTGTGGTTAGGTTAGATTGAAATCAACATTAGTTATTGATGGATATAACTGTTTCGTGTGTGCAGTTGGGCAAAGACTCCAAATCGACCATACTTACGTTATAAGTTCTTTGTTGGTGTGGTTAGGCTAAGAATTGAAATCAATATTAATGACGGACGGATACTACTTCGTCGTCTTTATGGTTAGGGTAAGGCTCAACATAAAAAATCGTGATCGGTATTTTTATTTGTTGGCGTGGTTAGGTTGAGAGTTAAAATCAACATTAGTCGTAGACGGATATAACATTTTCGTGTGTGCGGTTAAGGAAAAGCTCTGAATCAACAATATTAATGCGTATAAGTTCTTTGTTTGTGTCGTGAGATTAAGATCTGAAATCAACATTAGTGATGAGCGCACAGAACTTTTTCGTGTGTGCGGTTAGGCTAAGACTTGAAGTCAACGATAGTGACAAGTTGTGACGAGTATAAGTTATTTGTTTATTTGGTTAGGTTGAAGTTTAAAATTAACATTAGTGATGGACAAATATAACTTCGTAGTGTATACCGTTAGAATAAGGCTCGAAATCAACAATAGTGATGTCTATGAGTTATTTATTTGTGTGGTTAGGTTAGATTGAAATCAACATTAGCTATTGTTCGATATAACTGTTTCGTGCATGCAGTTGGGCAAAGACTCCAAATCGACCATACTTACGTTATATATTCTTTGTTGGTGTGGTTAGGTTAAGATACAAAATCAATATTCATGACGGACCGATAGAAGTTCCTCATGTTTATGGTTAGGGTATGGCTCAACATAAAAAATCGTGATAGGTATATTTTATTTATCGGCGTGGTTAGGTTGAGACTTAAAATCAACATTAGTCATAGACGGATATAACCTTTTCGTGTGTGCGGTTAAGCAAAAGCTCTAAATCAACAATATTAACGCGTGTAAGTTCTTTGTTTGTGTCATTTGATTAAGATGTAAAATCAACTTTCGTGATGAACGGACACAACTTTCTCGTGTGTGCGGTTAGGCTAAGACTTGAAGTCAACGATAGTGACAAGTATAAGTTATTTGTTTATTTGGTTATGTTGAAGTTTAAAATTCATTAGTGATGGACAAATATAACTTCGTAGTCTATACCGTTAGAATAAGACTCGAAATCGACAATAGTGTTGACTATGAGTTATTTATTTGTGTGGTTAGGTTAGATTGAAATCAACATTAGTTATTGATGGATATAACTGTTTCGTGTGTGCAGTTGGGCAAAGACTCAAATCGACCATACTTACGTTATAAGTTCTTTGTTGGTGTGGTTAGGTTAAGAATTGAAATCAATATTAATGACGGACGGATACTACTTCGTCGTCTTTATGGTTAGGGTAAGGCTCAACATAAAAAATCGTGATAGGTATTTTTATTTGTTGGCGTGGTTAGGTTGAGATTTAAAATCAACATTAGTCGTAGACGGATATAACCTTTTCGTGTGTGCGGTTAAGGAAAAGCTCTAAATCAACAATATTAACGCGTATAAGTTCTTTGTTTGTGTCGTGAGATTAAGATCTGAAATCAACATTGGTGATGAGGGCACAGAACTTTTTCGTGTGTGCGGTTAGGCTGAGACTTGAAGTCAACGATAGTGACAAGTTGTGACGAGTATAAGTTATTTGTTTATTTGGTTAGGTTGAAGTTTAAAATCAACATTAGTGATGGACAAATATAACTTCGTAGTGTATACCGTTAGAATAAGGCTCGAAATCAACAATAGTGATGTCTATGAGTTATTTATTTGTGTGGTTAGGTTAGATTGAAATCAACATTAGCTATTGATCGATATAACTGTTTCGTTCATGCAGTTGGGCAAAGACTCCAAATCGACCATACTTACGTTATATGTTCTTTGTTGGTGTGGTTAGGTTAAGATATAAAATCAATATTCATGACGGACCGATAGAAGTTCGTCATGTTTATGGTTAGGGTATGGCTCGACATAAAAAATCGTGATAGTTATAATTTATTTGTTGGCGTGGTTAGGTTGAGACTTAAAATCAACATTAGTCGTAGACGGATATAACCTTTTCGTGTGTGCGGTTAAGGAAAAGCTCTGAATCAACAATATTAACGCGTATAAGTTCTTTGTTTGTGTCGTTAGATTAAGATCTGAAATCAACATTAGTGATGAGCGGAGATAACTTTTTCGTGTGTGCGGTTAGGCTAAGACTTGAAGTCAACGACAGTGACAAGTTGTGTCGAGTATAAGTTATTTGTTTATTTGGTTAGGTTAAAGTTTAAAATGAACATTAGTGATGGACAAATATAACTTCGTAGTGTATACCATTAGAATAAGGCTCGAAATCAACAATAGTGATGACTATGAGTTATTTATTTGTGTGGTTAGGTTAGATTGAAATCAACATTAGTTATTGATGGATATAACTGTTTCGTGCATGCAGTTAGGCAAAGACTCCAAATCGACCATGCTTACGTTATATGTTCTTTGTTGGTGTGGTTAGGTTAAGATATAAAATCAATATTCATGACGGACCGATAGAAGTTCGTCATGTTTATGGTTAGCGTCTAGCTCGACATAAAAAATCGTGATAGGTATATTTTATTTGTTGGCGTGGTTAGGTTGAGACTTAAAATCAACATTAGTCGTAGACGGATATAACCTTTTCGTGTATCCAGTTAAGGAAAAGCTCTGAATCAAGAATATTAACGCGTATCAGTTCTTTGTTTGTGTCGTTAGATTACGATCTGAAATCAACATTAGTGATGAACGGACACAACTTTTTCGTTTAAGCGGTTAGGTAAGACTTGAGGTCTACGATAGTGACAAGTTGTGACGATTATAAGTTATTTGTTTATTTGGTTAGGTTGAAGTTTAAAATCCATTAGTGATGGACAAATATAACTTCGTAGTCTATACCGTTAGAGTAAGACTCGAAATCGACAATAGTGTTGACTATGAGTTATTTATTTGTGTGGTTAGGTTAGATTGAAATCAACATTAGTTATTGATGGATATAACTGTTTCGTGTGTGCAGTTGGGCAAAGACTCCAAATCGACCATATTTACGTTATATGTTCTTTGTTGGTGTGGTTAGGCTAAGAATTGAAATCAATATTAATGACGGACGGATACTACTTCGTCGTCTTTATGGTTAGGGTAAGGCTCAACATAAAAAATCGTGATAGGTATATTTTATTTGTTGGCGTGGTTAGGTTGAGACTTAAAATCAACATTAGTCGTAGACGGATATAACCATTTCGTGTGTGCGGTTAAGGAAAAGCTCTGAATCAACAATATTAACGCGTATAAGTTCTTTGTTTGTGTCGTTAGATTACGATCTGAAATCAACATTAGTGATGAGCGGACAGAACTTTTTTCGTGTGTGCGGTTAGGCTAAGACTTGAAGTCAATGATAGTGACAAGTTGTGACGAGTATAAGTTATTTGTTTATTTGGTTAGGTTGAAGTTTAAAATCAACATTAGTGATGGACAAATATAACTTCGTAGTGTATACCGTTAGAATAAGGCTCAAAATCAACAATAGTGATGACTATGAGTTATTTATTTGTGTGGTTAGGTTAGATTGAAATCAACATTAGTTATTGATGAATATAACTGTTTCGTGCGTGCAGTTGGGTAAAGACTCCAAATCGACCATACTTACGTTATATGTTCTTCGTTGGTGTGGTTAGGTTAAGAATTGAAATCAATATTGATGACGGACGGATACAACTTCGTCGTCTTTATGGTTAGGGTAAGGATTAACATAAAAAATCGTGACAGGTATATTTTATTTGTTGGCGTGGTTAGGTTGAGAGTTAAAATCAACATTAGTCGTAGACGGATATAACCTTTTCGTGTGTGCGGTTAAGGAAAAGCTCTAAATCAACAATATTAACGCGTATAAGTTCTTTGTTTGTGTCGTTAGATTAAGATCTAAAATCAACATTAGTGATGAGCGGACATAACTTTTTCGTGTGTGCGGTTAGGCTAAGACTTGAAGTCAACGATAGTGACAAGTTGTGACGAGTATAAGTTATTTGTTTATTTGGTTAGGTTGAAGTTTAAACTGAACATTAGTGATGGACAACTATAACTTCGTAGTGTATACCGTTAGAATAAGGCTCGAAATCAACAATAGTGATGAGTATGAGTTATTTATTTGTGTGGTTAGGTTAGATTGAAATCAACATTAGTTATTGATGGATATAACTGTTTCGTGCATGCAGTTAGGCAAAGACTCGAAAATCGACCATACTTACGTTATTTGTTCTTTGTTGGTGTGGTTAGGTTAAGATGTAAAATCAATATTCATGACGGACCGATAGAAGTTCTTCATGTTTATGGTTAGCGTCTAGCTCGAC
>JAYKKT010000015.1:0-69636 GCA_036023115.1 Brasenia schreberi
TGGCGCCGCTGGGCCTGAGCGCCACCCAATTGCAGCTGGCCCAGCAGTGGCTGCTCACCGCCCCCGCACCGCAAGCCGGCGAGCCTGAGGACCTCGGCTTGCACCTCGTCCGCGTGGCGGCGGTGCACCGCAACCGCCTGTTGCTGGACGACGGGCAGGCCGTGCACAGCGCCCAGGCCCTGCCGCGCCTGGCCCGCCAGCAGACAGACCCTCGGCACGCCCTGACCGTGGGCGACTGGGTGCTGGCCCAGCCGGCCGACCCGGGGCCGTGGCAGGTGCACGCCCGCCTGCCGCCCAGCCGGCAACTGCTGCGCCGAGACGCCGACGGCGCCTGCCACGCGGTGGCCAGCCAGGTTGATCTGGCCTTGCTGGTGATGGGCCTGGATGCCGACTTCAACCTGCGCCGCCTGGAGCGCTTCGTCGCCCTGGTGCAGGGCCGGGGCATCGCGCCGCTGGTGCTGCTGACCAAGGCCGATCTGCTGCCTGACCTGCGCGGCCTCTATGCCCGCGTGGCCGCGGTGCGGGCCCGGCTGCCGGAACCCCTGCCTGTGCTGAGCGTGGATGCCCGCGATCCCGACACCGCGCGGCGCCTGGCGGCCTTCACGGCGCCCGGCCAGACGCTGGTGCTGCTGGGGTCTTCCGGCGCCGGCAAGTCCACCCTGGCCAACACCTTGCTGGGCGCGCCGGTGCAGCGCGTGGGCGCCGTGCGCCCGCGAGACGGCCGGGGTGAGCACACCACCACCACCCGCAGCCTGATGCGATTGCCAGGTGGCGCCTGCCTGATCGACACCCCCGGCCTGCGGGCCTTGCGGCCCGACGCGGACCCGCAGACCGTGGCCGGCAGCTTCAGCGACATCATCCGCCTGGCACCGGCCTGCCGTTTCCGCAATTGCCAGCACCAGGACGAACCCGGCTGTGCGGTGCGCGAGGCGGTGGACGATGAGCGCCTGCACAACTTCCACAAGCTCCTGGGGGAGGCGCGACGCGACGCGCTGGGCGTGCGCGGCCGCCAGCAGCGCCGCGCGGCATGGCGGCAGCGCAGCCTGGCGCGCCGGGCAGGGCGAGACGGACCACCAGGTGAGGCCTGAGCCTGCTGTGCCTTCCCATGCTGCCTGCGCTTTGCCCGGGCTTTACCCGCCGGCCGGGTTGACGCTGCAACGGGCCGCTGGCGATAATCCGCCCTTCGCCAACGATCTGTCACGACCATGAACCCCGGTCCCAGTCCTTGGCCTTTGCCGTCCGGCATGCGCGCTCTTCAAGGCTGACGCCCGTCAGCCGCTGCGGGCAGGGCAGGGCGGCCAAGGCTTGTCCACTGCTTTGCCCCAGCGAGCCCGCCGGCGCTCACCGCTTTCCCTGGTGTCCCGGGCAGCATGGCCTTCTTGGCCGTGCATGCGCTCTCTGGTGATCCGTCCACGACGGACGCCTTGCGCGTCCAACCCGTCGAGCCTGCCGGCCCTTGGCCGCGCGTGCCGGCGCAGGGAACTGCCATGAACGCACCTCAAGTCAAAGCCTGGGCCCGCCGCCTCGGGCCCGGCCTCATCACCGGCGCCGCGGATGACGATCCCAGCGGCATCGCCACCTATTCGCAGGCCGGCGCGCAATTCCGTTTCGGCCTGGCCTGGACGCTGCTGCTGACCACGCCGCTGATGATCGGCATCCAGATGCTCTCGGCCCGCATCGGCTGGGTCACCGGCGAAGGCCTGGGCGCCAACATCGCCAAGGTCTGCCCGCGCTGGCTCACGCTGACGCTGGTGGGCCTGCTGGTGGTGGCCAACACCATCAACATCGCGGCCGACCTGGGCGCCATGGGCGAGGCCATGCGCCTGCTGGTGGGCGTGGGCCATGTGGTGCCCTGGACCATCGCCTTCGGCGTGCTGTCCCTGGTGGCGCAGGTGGCCTTCTCCTACGAACGCACGGTGCGCATCCTGAAGTGGCTGACGCTGGCCTTGTTCGCCTATGTGGCGGTGATCCTGTCGGTCTCGGTGCCCTGGCGGCAGTTCCTGCAGGAGGCGGCCACGCCCTGGGTGCACTTCCCGGCCGCGGTCTCGGCCAAGGACTATGCCGCGATGGTGGTGGCGGTGCTGGGCACCACCATCAGCCCCTACCTGTTCTTCTGGCAGGCTTCGCAGGAGGTGGAGGAAAGCAGCCGCCGCACCGACGACCTGGCCTTGCGCCAGCACCCCGCCTACACCGCCGAGCACCTCTCGCGCATCAAGCAGGACACCTATGTGGGGATGATCTTCTCCAACGTGATCGCGATCTGCATCGTGGTGGCCACCGCGGTGACGCTGAACCTGCACGGGGTGACCAACATCCAGACCTCGGCCCAGGCGGCCGAAGCGCTGCGGCCGGTGGCCGGCGAGTTCGCCTTCGCCATCTTCGCGCTGGGCATCATCGGCACCGGCATGCTGGCGGTGCCGGTGCTGGCTGGCTCGGCCGCCTATGCGGTGAGCGAGGTGCTGGGTTGGCGCTCGGGCCTGTCACACGGCTTCCATGAAGCCCGCGGCTTCTACGGCATCATCATCGCCGCCACGCTGATGGGCACGGTGATGGGCGCGCTGGAGGTGGACCCGATGCAGGCCCTGGTCTGGAGCGCCATCGTCAACGGCGTGATCTCGGTGCCCATCATGGTGGTGATGATGCACATCGGCCAGTCGGTCAAGCTGATGGGCGAGCTCACCATGAGCGGCCGCCATCGCGTGTTCGGCTGGGCCGCCACCGCCGTGATGGCGGTGGCCGTGGTGGTGATGCTGCTGACCAGCTTCTGAGCAGGCCTCCAGGGCGGGGCGCAGCAGGCGGGCGCTCAGGTGGCCGTCAGTGAGCGGGGCGCCGTCTGCGCCTCCAGCACCGGCGGGCCGACCCTGAAGCGCGCCACCATGGCCGCCAGCGCCTGGGCCTGGTGGCCCAGGCCTTCGGCGGCGGCGGCACTCTCTTCCACCAGGGCGGTGTTCTGCTGGGTGTTGCGGTCCATCTCGCTGAGGGTGCGGCCCATCTCCAGCACGCCCTGGCGCTGCACGCTGCTGCCCGCGCTGATGGACTCGACGATGGCATTCACCTGGGCGATGGCCTGCACGATCTCGTCCATGGTGGCCCCCGCGCCGTGCACCTGGGAGGCGCCCGCCTCCACCTGTTCGACGCTGGCACTGATCAGTTGCTTGATTTCCCGTGCAGCGTCTGAACTGCGTTTGGCCAGGCTGCGCACCTCTGACGCCACGACGGCAAAGCCGCGGCCTTGCTCGCCGGCCCGTGCTGCCTCCACGGCGGCATTCAGGGCCAGGATGTTGGTCTGGAAGGCAATGCCGTCGATGACGGTGATGATGTCGCCGATGCGGCGTGAGCTTTCGGTGATGCCCGCCATGGTGTGCACCACCTGGCGCACCGCCTGGCCGCCGCGTGCGGCCACGTCCGAGGCGCCCTGGGCCAGGGTGTTGGCCTGCTGGGCCGCGTCGGCGTTGTCCCGCACCACCCCACCCAGTTGCTGCATCGTGGCCGCGGTCTGCTGCAGGGCAGAGGCCTGTTCTTCGGTGCGGACCGACAGGTCCTGGTTGCCCTGTGCGATCTGCAGGCTGGCAGCCGCCAGGTTGTCGGCGCTGCTGCGGACCTCGGACACGATGATTTCCAGCCGGTCCACCATCGTGGCCAGCGCACCCGCCAGGTCGTGCCGACCCGGTGTGCGCGGGGGGCGCGGTCCTGAGAGATCGCCTTCGGCAATGCGCTGTGCCACGGCCATGGCCTCGCCAGGCTCCAGGCCCAGCTGCGTGGTCAGGGAACGGGTGATGTTCAAGGCCAGCGCCGCCAGCACGGCGCCGCCCAGCAGCACCGCCACGGTGTTGACCAGGCGCGTGTGCAGCACCAGTTCGTCAAAGGCGCGGTCGGCCTCGTCGGCCTGGGCCACCATGTCCAGGGCGAGCTGGCTCAGCTCGTTGTCGAACGCGTTGATGAGTTTGTCGATCTCGTCGTCCACCGGGCCGATCTGAGACAGCGGGGCGGCGGCCTGGGCCAGCGGCAGGTACTGCTCGGTGTAGAGCTGCCGGATGCGCTGCATGGCGTCGGTGGCACGGCGCAGCGCTTGGCGGGCGTTGTCGTCGGTGAGCATGGCGGCGGCCGAGGCCAGGGCGCCGTCCACCTCGCCCTTGCTCGTGTCCCATCGGCGGGCCGCGTCGGCGAACTGGCGGTTGATGGCGGTGTCAGCAATCACCCGGTAGGTTTCCGCTCCCAGGCTGGAGTAACGCTCCATGTCCCCGGCCTGTTTGGCCAGCTGGTGCGAGGCATCCTGCAGCTGGCCGAGGCGGCTCATGCTCAGCCAGTTCATGGCCGCCAGGCCCACCATCACGACGGTTGCAACCCCCACCAGCAGGTACATGCGGTGGGCGACTTTCCAGGTCTTCATCAGCACCTCGCAGAGGCTGTGGCGGCACCGGAACAGCCGATGCCGCAGCCGCCCGTTCCTTGGCTTTGGGCAGTTGGGTCGAGTCTAATCTGATAAAAATGAATTTACATGGACAGGGCCGTGATGGATGTCGCATCAGCGGGCCCAGCGGTGGCTGAGTGTCTGGGCACACGCCGTGGCACTGGGGGGGGGGGGCGCCGGACGGCTGACAATGGCCGCATGAGCACGCCCATTGACGAAGCCCAGATCATCGAAGTCTGCGACGCGCTGATCCACACCCGCCAGCACACCGGCCCCAAGCACCTGGCCGAGCCGGCGCCGGACGAAGCCACGCTGCGCGAGCTGTTCGCCGCCGCGGCGGCCGCGCCCGACCACGGCCAGCTGCGCCCCTGGCGCTTCCTGGTGCTGGGCGATGCGGCGCGGCAGCAGATGTCCGAGGTGTTTGCCCAGTCGCTGCTGGCGCGGGACCCGGCGGCATTGCCGGACCAGGTGGACGATGCGCGTCAAAAGGCCTTCCGTGGCCCGGTGCTGGTCCTGGCCGTGGCCGACCTGCGCAGCGAAGACCCCGACGTGCCCGTCTTCGAGCGCCTGCTGTCGCTGGGCTGCGCGATCCAGAATCTGCTGCTGGCCGCGCGTGCGCGGGGCTTCGGCAGCGGCTTGTCGGGCGGCCGCGCGCTGCACGGCGCGCCCCTGCGGGAGGCCTTCGGCATTGCCGAGGGGGAACACGCGGTGTGCTTCATCAGCCTGGGGACGCCCAAGCGCCACAAGCCCATCCGGCCCCGGCCCGCGGTGGAGGACTTTGTGCGCTGGCTCTGAAACCCGGGCCCGGCGCCGCCACAATGGCCCGATGAGTGCCCCGCCTGCCACCCGCCAGCCGCTGTCCGGCCTGGCCTTCGCCACCCTGCTGCTGATCGCCCTGATGATGGGCGCCAACCATGTGGCGGCCCGCCTGGCCTTCAACAACGGCCTGGACGTGAGCACGGCCGTGGCCGCCCGCAGTGGCGTGACCGCGCTGGTGCTGGTGGTGATGCTGCGCCTGCAGGGCGTGGCCTGGCGGCTGACGGCTCGGCACCGGCGCGTGCTGCCCGCCATCGCCACGCTGATCGCCGTGCAAAGCCTGTGCCTTTATTCCGCCGTGGCCCGCCTGCCAGTGGCGCTGGCCCTGCTGGCCTTCAACACCTACCCGCTGTGGACGGCGCTGTGGGCCCGCGTGGCCTACGCCCATCGGCCCGAGCCGCAGGTGCTGCGCGCCATGCCGGTGATGCTGCTGGGCCTGGCCTTGGCGCTGGACGTCTTCGGCGCCGCTTCGGGCCTGGGCGCCGCCGGGCAATGGGGCCGCATCGGCGTGGGCGTGGCCTTCGCGCTGGCGGCCGCCGCCACCTTTGGCGCGGCCCTGGTGCTGACCCAGCACGAAGCGGCCGACCTGGACGGCCGGGTGCGCACCGCCTGCACCATGGCCGGCGTGGGCGTGCTGGCATTGGCGGGCGTGGCGCTGCAAGGGGGCTTCCACTGGCCGCAGGCCTTGCCGGGCTGGTGGGGGCTGGCGGCGCTCACCGCGCTGTACGGCAGCGCCTTCACCCTGATGTTCACCGTGCTGCCCAAGCTGGGGGTGGTGGGCAATTCGGCCATCATGAACGTGGAGCCCATCTTCGCCCTGGTGCTGGCCTGGGCCCTGCTGGGCCAGCAGATCGCCGCGGTGCAGGTGGCTGGCGGCCTGCTGGTGGTGGCCACGGTGATGTGGTTGGGGCTGCGGCGGCGCTGAACGCAGCCATGCCCCGTGGGGTTTCCAAGCGGGGCCCCAGGGCTTAGCATCGCTCGATCATCCCGCCTGAAAGGGCAGACATGCACCGCGTGGCGCCGTTGCACCTGCACCGTTGGCCGTCGGGCCACCGGCCCGGCCGGGCGGGCCTTCGCAGCGGCGCGGCACCGGCCCAGGAACAGACCCTGCTGGACGCCTTGCCCTCGCAGGCCTGCGTGCTGGACGGTGCGGGCCGGGTGCTGGCGGTGAACCAGGCCTGGCGCGACACCGCCATGCGCCTGGGGGCCCGCCCAGGCAGCACCGACGTGGGCTGCAACTACCTGGCGGTGTGCCGGCAGGCGGTGCAGTCGGGCGCTGAAGGCGCTGCCGAGGCGGCAGACTTCCTGGACCGCCTGCACGCGCTGCAGGCCGGACGCCTGCAGCGTTTCGAGCTGCCCTATCCCTGCAGCCTGCCCGAGGGCTTGCGCTGGTTCCTGGCCCGGGTGTCGCGCATTGGCCAAGGCCTGCCGCTGCGGGTGCTGGTGGCGCATGACGACATCAGCAGCCTGCAGCGCGTGCAGGCCGCGCTGCAGCGCCACCAGGCGCAGACGGACGACCTGGCCGCGTCCCTGCCGGGCGCCTTGTTCCGCTTCGTCACCTCGCCGCGGCAGCCGGGGCGCTTCGTCTACCTGAGCGCGGGCGTGCAGGCCTTGTTCGAGCTGACCCCCGCCCAGGCCTGCGCCGACGGACAGCGGCTGTGGCAGTGCATCCTGCCGGAGGACCGGCCAGCGCATGACGCGTCCATCCGCGCCGCCGTGGCCAGCGGCAGCGTGTGGGAGCACGCCTACCGCATCCGCACCGCCAGCGGCCGGCTGAAATGGGTGCAGGCCTCGGCCCAGCCGCGGCCCGAAGCCGATGGCACGGTGATGTGGACCGGGGTGCTGACCGATGTCTCCGCCCGCAAGCAGGCCGAGGCCGACCTGCAGGCCAGCGAAGCCACCTACCGCACCCTGTTCGAGACCGTGCCCCAGGGCGTGGTGTACCAGGACGCCCAGGGCCAGATCACCTCGGCCAACCCGGCCGCCCAGCGCATCCTGGGCTGACGCTGGACCAGCTGCAAGGCCGCCGCTCCATCGACCCGCACTGGCAGGCCTTGCGCGCCGACGGCAGCCCCTTTCCAGGCGAAGAGCATCCCGCCATGCAGGCCTTGCGCAGCGGCCAGCCGGTGCGCGATGTGGTGATGGGCATTGCCAAGCCCGATGGCGAGCTGGTGTGGATCCTGGTCAACGCCACGCCCTTGTTCGAGCAGGGGCGGCAGAGCCAGGTCTATGCCAGCTTCGAGGACATCACCCGCCGCGTGCTGCTGGAGCGTGAGCTCAAGCACCAGGCCGGCACCGACGAGCTCACCGGCGCTGCCAACCGCCGCAGCCTGCTGGCCCAACTGGAACTGGCCCTGCAGCGGGTGCGGCGCCACCCCCAGCTGAGCTGCGCCGTGGTGGCGCTGGACCTGGACCACTTCAAGCAGGTGAACGACCGCTTCGGTCATGCGGCGGGCGACGAGGTCCTGCGCCACGTCACCGCCGTGATGCGGCAGACGGTGCGCCAGATCGACCTTGTGGGGCGCCATGGCGGTGAGGAATTCCTGCTGCTGCTGCCTGACACCACCGGCGTCGACGCCATGGCACTGGCCGAGCGCCTGCGCGCGCGGGTGGCCGCCAGCCCGCTGGCATGGGGGGAGGGTGCCGGTGGCGCGTTGACCGTCACCGCCAGCCTGGGGGTGAGCGTGATCGCACCGGCTGACATTGGTGTGGACGCCGTGCTGGCCCGCGCCGACCAGGCCCTGTATGCCGCCAAGCGCGCCGGCCGCAACACCGTGCGCTATGCGGCGCCGCCGGATTGAGCAGGCGGTGGCACGGTCGCCCCTTCAGCGCGCGTCATCTCGATGGCCCGGAAGGGGCAGGCACGCTGGCACAGGCTGCAGCCGGTGCAGCGCGGGGCTTCATGCAACACCGCGGTCTTCACCCAGCGCCTTGCCTCCAGGCTCAGCACATGGGGCTCGCACACCGCCACGCAGCGGCCACAGCCGGTGCAGCGCGATGGGTCGATCTGCGGCAGGCGGGGCCGGCGTGCGGCTTGCATGCCAGGCCCCGCGCGCCGCTCACTTCACTTCGCTGACGAACTGCTCGCGCGGGCGGCGCACCTTCTTCAGGTTCACCAGCCAGTCCTTGTCGGCTTCGCGGTAGCCCAGCGGCAGGATGGCCACGCTGCGCAGGCCCTTGGCGCGCAGGTCCAGGATCTCGTCCAGCGCGGCGGGGTCGAAGCCTTCCATCGGCGTGCTGTCCACCTCTTCATAGGCGGCGGCGATCAGCGCGGCACCCAGGCCGATGTAGGCCTGGCGGGCGGCGTGCTCGAAGTTCACCTGCGGGTCACGCGGCGGGTAGCCGGCCAGCAGCTTCTGGCGGTAGGCTTCCCAGCCTTCGTTGGTGCCGCCGCGCTGGGCGTTGGTCAGGTCGAACATCATGTTGATGCGCTCGGCCGTGTAGTTGTCCCAGGCAGCGAAGACCAGCAGGTGCGAGCCGTCGGTGATCTGGGCCTGGTTCCAGGCGATGGCGCGGATCTTTTCGCGCACGGCCGGGTTGGTGACGACGATCAGCTCGAAGGGCTGCAGGCCGCTGGAGGTGGGCGCCAGGCGGGCGGCTTCCACGATGCGGTCCACCTTGTCGGCCGGCACGGCGCGGGTGGCATCCATCTTCTTGGCGGCGTAGCGCCATTGCAGCTTGTCGATCAGGGACATGGGTGAGGTGGCCCTTGCGGGCGGTCAGGTAAAGCAGGTCATTGTGCGGGCTTTGCGGCGAGGCTGCAGCGCCACGGGCTTTGCGCCGTCGTGCCAGCCGGGGCGGGCTGCGGCATCCGGGATACTGAGCCCATGAGCCTGCTCTGGACCCTTTTGCCACTGCTGCTGGCCTTCCACTTCTGGCGCCGCTGGCGCGCGGCCCAGCGGCTGCAGTTCATCCGCAGCTACACCTTCCCGCGCGGCCTGCTGGCGCGGCTGCTCAAGCGCCGGCCGGGCCTGAGCGGCGCGCAGCAGCAACTGGTGTTGCGGGGCCTGCGGCAGTTCTTCCTGGCCTACGCCAGCGGCGGCCACCGCTTCGTGGCCATGCCCTCCCAGGTGGCGGACGACCTGTGGCACGAGTTCATCCTCTACACCCGCGAGTACCAGCGCTTCTGCCGCCAGGCCTTCGGCGGCTTCCTGCACCACACGCCGGCGGTGGTGCTCAGCACCCACCAGCGCGACAACACCGGCCTGCGCCGGGTGTGGTGGCAGTGCTGCAAGGAAGAGAACATCGACCCCCACCGGCCCTCGCGCCTGCCCCTGCTCTTCGCACTGGACGGCAAGCTGGACATTGCCGACGGCTTCCACTACCGGGCCCGCTGCGGCCCCCATCGCCAGGGCGGGCCGGACGGCGTTTACTGCGGTGCCGACTTCGCCAGCAACAGCTACGACGGCGGCACCGCCGGCCTGGGCGACGGCGCCGCAGGCGAGGGGGCTTGGACTGGCAGCGGCCTGGCTGCCGAGGCGGGCGGCGGATCAGGCTGCGGCGGTGGCGGCGGTGGTGGCGACAGCGGTGGTGGCAGCGACGGCGGCAGCAGTTGCGGCGGCGGAGGCTGTGGCGGGGGCTGCGGCGGCGGCGGGGGCGACTGACGGATCAGTCAGCGGCCTCGCTGCCGGCGGGCGCCGGCCCCGGCCCGAACCAGCCCAGGCGCTTGATCACCGCGCGCACCTCGGCACGCATCACGATGCGCTCCTGGCCCTTGCGGTCGCGCTTGACGGTGGCCAGCCACATCATGTCCTCGTGCGGCAGCTTCATGCGCAGGTGCTTGCCCAGGCGGCTGCCCAGGGTGTGGCAGCTGCGCACGGTGTCGCCGGTCAGGCGTTGCTCGGCGTCGCGCCCGGCGGCAAAGCCGTCGGCGCTGTCGTACAGGCGTTGCAGGTCCACCCGCAGCTTGCCCTCCACCGAAATGGCTTCCAGGGCGGCGCAGAGCGCGGAGGGGTCTTTGAGCAAGCCGGTGAAAGTGGCCATCGAAGGTCCTGTGGGTGAAGGGCAGGGCTGGGCAGTGGCCCGGCGCAGGGCCAGATAATGCCAGCCCATGGACACTCCCCCGCCCGCCCCGCTGCCCGACTGGGATTTGTACCGCGCGCTGCGCGAGCAATGGACGCACGAGGACAACCTGGTCAACCACCGGTTGATGTGGCTGATCCTCTCGCAAGGCCTGCTGTTCACCGCCTACGGCACCTTGTCCACCGCGCGCCACCACTGGCTGGTGGTGGGCTTTCCGCTGTTCGGCATGGCGGTGGCGGCAGTGATCGGCGTCAGCATCTTCGCGGCGCTGGACGCCACCGAGGCCATCCGCCGCGTCTATGACGCCGCCGGCCTGAACCGCCTGTGCGCGCTCACGCCGCCCAGCCGCACCGGCCACCGCGGCCGCTGGGCGCCGCAGGCCCTGCCCTTCGTGTTCAGCGTGCTGTGGGCGCTGGCGCTGCTGGGGTCGTTCAATGCCTGATCCGGTCGGAGCACATCGCCTGGCCAGCACGTCTTCGTTGCCGCGTGTCGCTGCGCTGCTGCTGGGCGGCCTGTGGCTGTTCAGCGCGGGCGCCGCCCCCGAGCCGGCCCCGGACCCTACCCGGCTGCGCGAGGCTGCGGCGGCCGTGAGCCCGGCCGAGCTGCGCGCCACGGTGCAGCGCCTGGTGGGTTTCGGCACCCGGCACACGATGTCGGACACGCAGTCGGCCACCCGCGGCATCGGTGCCGCGCGGCGCTGGGTGCAGGGCCGCTTTGCCGAGCTGTCGGCGCAGTGCGGCCAATGCCTGCAGGTGCTCACCCCGTCGCAGACCTTCACCGGCCCGCGCCTGCCCCAGCCCACCGAGGTCATGGACATCGTGGCCGTGCAGCGCGGCAGCAGCGACCCGAACCGGGTGATCCTGATCACCGGCCACCTCGATTCGCGCGTGTCCGACATCCTGAATGCCACCAGCGATGCGCCCGGCGCCAACGACGACGCCTCCGGCGTGGCCGCGGTGCTGGAGGCGGCACGGGTGCTGTCGCGTCAGCGCTTTGCCGCCACCATCGTCTACGCCGCGCTGTCGGGCGAAGAGCAGGGCTTGTACGGCGGCAAGGTGCTGGCCGAGTACGCCAAGGCGCAAGGCTGGCAGGTGCAGGCCGACCTGAACAACGACATCGTCGGCAACAGCCACGGCCAGGACGGCGTTCACGACAACAGCACGGTGCGCGTCTTCTCGGAAGGCACCAAGGCGCTGGAAACGCCCGCCCAGGCCAACCGGCGCCGCTACAACGGTGGCGAGCTGGACGCGCCCTCGCGCAACCTGGCCCGCTACCTGGCCACGCTGGCCGAGCGGCACCTGAGCAATTTCAAGGTGCAGATGGTCTACCGCACCGACCGCTACGGCCGCGGCGGTGACCAGGTCGCCTTCCTGGAACTGGGCTTTCCGGCGGTGCGGGTGACCGAGGCCCACGAGGACTACACCCACCAGCACCAGGACACCCGCGAGGAAGGCGGCGTGGTCTACGGCGACACCATCGAGTTCATGGACTTCGACTACCTGGCCCAGGTGACGCGGCTGAACGTGCTGGCCCTGGCGTCCATGGCGCTGGCGCCCGCGCCCCCCGCCGGCGTGAGCCTGGCCGGTGCGGTGACGCCTGACACCACGCTGAGCTGGACACCCCAGCCCGGCGTGGCCGGCCACCGCGTGTGGTGGCGCGGCACCACCGAGCCGCAATGGCGCTACAGCCGCTACGTGCCGGCCGACGCCGCCCATCCGAAGGAGACGAACCAGCTGACGCTGAAGAACATCGTGATCGACGACTGGTTCTTCGGCGTGTCGGCCGTGGCCGCCGACGGGCACGAATCACCGGTGGTGTTTCCCGGCGATCCCGGCGCCTTCTGAGCCCGCAGGGCTGGCTCACCCCACCAGCTGCGCGAACACGTCGCTCATCAGCGCACCGGCATCCAGCTGAGGCCGGGTGACCTCGATGTTGTCCAGGCTCATGTCCAGGCCACCGGCCTCGGTCCAGCGGACCGGCATGTGCACGCCCAGGGTCATGTCCGGGCCGAAGGAACCCAGCTGCCGGGTCCACGGGCCCCAGGTGTGCTCCAGCTCGGTTACCAGCAGGTCCACTCCCACCGTCACCGACGCGGTGGCGCTGAGGTCGAACTTGGGCGTGGCCTCGGCATGCAGGTTCGCTTCCAGTGCCAGGCCCTGGGCGGCGTTCCAGGAAAAGTCCAGCGCCGCGCCCGCACCGGCTTCCACGCCCAGCCGTCCGGTCAGGCCCACGCGGCCTTGGGCGTAGGCCACCGCCGCGCGGGCCCGCAGGCCGCCGCCCACGTCCAGGCCCAGGCCGGCATAGGCCGGCACGTAGAACTCGCCGTGGCCTTGCACGCTGGCAGCCTCGGGGTGGTCCAGGTCCATGGTGGCCGTGACCGCGGCGTCGCGGATCTGGCCCGGGCCCACATAGGCCTCGAAGAACACGCGCGCGTCCACGAAGGCGAAGATGCCCACGCCCACGCCGCCCAGTGAGACGCCCCAGATCGGGAACTCTGGCGGGCTCAGGGTGAACAGGTCGCGGGTGTAGTCGCGCCGGCCGAAGACCTCGTACACCGGCGGCATGGCGATGGTGCCTGACAGGAGGATGCGGTTGTCGGCCGTGTACTCGATGCCTGCCGTGCCGCTGAGCACGTTGCCGAAGCGCACCGTGACGCTGCCACGGCCCCAGGCGTTGATGCCTTCGGCCAGCGGGCCGTCGATGGGCTGGCCGGTGGCGTCGATCTGCCGGTTGGTGGCGGTGAAGTCCAGCGTGCCCGAGGCCGGGCCGCGTTCCACCGTGCCCTGGCCGTGCAGCGTGACCGCGCCGTCCAGGTAGCTGACGTCCAGGCGCCCGGTGGCGCCCGGCACTGCCAGGTCGGCGCCGCCCTGGCCGGAGAAGATCCAGTGATCGGCATCGGGTGGCTTGGCGGCGGACAGCGACAGCGTGGCGTTCTGCACCGCGGGCACCTGGGCCAGGGGCAGGGGGATGTTGTCGGCGCCGATGCGCACGCCCTCGGTGGGCGTGTAGCTCACGTTCACCACGGTGCCGCGCAGCGGGCCGCCCAGGTTCAGGCTGCCGCTCACGCTGACGGCGTCGCGGTTCATGCCGATGGTCACGCTGCCGGACTCCACGCCCGGCAGCCGGCCCTCGCCCACGCCCAGGGTGGCCTGGGCGCTCAGGGTGTCGGTGGCCAGGTCGTAGCTCACCGCCACCTGGGCCGGGTCGAGGAAGTCCAGCGCCAGGTCGAACTGCCCGGCCACCCGCGGCCCGGCCTCGCTCAACTCGGCCATCAGAAAGCCGTGGCCCACGCCTTGCAAGGCCAGGCCTGCGCTGCCGGCCATGAACAAGCCGGTGGGCCCCACGCCCAGCGACAGCGCAGCCTCGGTCACCGACAGCGGCCCGAAGTTCAGCGCGTCCACCGGCAGCGGGAAGTTCATCAGCAGCCGCTCGCCTTCCAGCATCAAGGGCACCTGCAGGCCGGGCAGCAGGGCGCGGGTGCTGGCGATGCTGCCGGTACCGGTCAGCATGCCCTCGGCATTGACAGCCAGGTTGGCGAAGGTGAGCGGGCTCAGCCCGGGGAAATCCGAACGGCTGAAACCGCTGCGGACGGCGGCAGGGTCCAGGATGCCGGCCACGCCCAGGCGTGGGCTGCGCAGCACCGTCACGTCGGTGCTGCGGCTGGCCAGGTAGTCCTGGCCCTCGCGCGTGCGGAAGGCGGTCAGGTTCAGCGACATCAGCGGCGCGTCCGGGTCGCCCAGGCCACCGTCGCCCAGGTAAGTGGCCTGGTTCACGATCAGGCCATAGAAGAAGTAGCGCGGTGGTGTGAGCTTGCTGCCGTTCAGGCGGAAGCTGGCGCGGCGCCCGCCGCTGGGGCCGGGGTACACGTCGATCTGGCTGGGCCGCTGGCCGGGTGCCAGGCGGATGTTGGCGGCGATCAGGTCGGCGTCGCTCAGGAACTTGAGCTGGTCCAGGTGATCGCCGGCACGGATCTGGTCACGGGTCCAGAAGATGGTGGTGGCGCGGGGAAAGTCGGTGCCGCGCGCCACGTTGCTGAAGCGGATGGCCCAGTGCGCGTCCACCGTCTCCAGCGTGGGGGCCTGGCCTTCGGGCACGCCCTGCACGTTGGACACCACCCGGCGCACATCGTTGCGGATGGCGTTGGCGATGGTCGAGCCCACCGAGCGGTTGTACGACGCCTGCAGCAGCCACATGTTGCCGGCCGCGTCGGCGCCGCCCAGCTGGGCCTCCAGGAAGTGGTCGGCGTCCAGGCGTTCGTCACGGCTGGTCAGGGGGCGGCCGTTGGGCGTCCACTGCGGTCGCAGCAGGCCGTCGCTCTGGGCCAGCTCCTGCAGGCCGCCGATGAAGAGGTTGTCGCGCTGCGCGGCGCTGCCGCCCTTGAAGCCGAGGTAGTACACCGCCTGGCCGTTGTCCTGGATGCTGGCCGCGTCGGTGGCGGCAGTCTTCAGGGTGTCGAGCTTGGTGCGCACGCCGGCGGCCAGGTCGGCACGCGCCCCGGTGGTCCAGGTCTCGGCGGCCACCGTGTCCTCGCGGCTGGGCGCGGGCGGGTTCAGCGTGAAGGCCTGGCCCGGCGCCGGGATGGCCCGGCCGGCGGCGGCCACCGGCGTGTTCAGCCCGCCGGCCGTGCCTTTGAGCGCATTGGCGATCTGCGGCAGGGCCAGGGTGGGCAAGGTGATGGTGCCGTGGACGGCGCCCGCGCGGGTGGTGTCCACCGAGGCGCCAGGGAAGCCGGCCACGCTGAAGGTGGTGCTGGCCGGCGCCGTGCCGGGGGCTGTGGGCGCTGGCGGTTCCGGGTCCTCGTCCGCCCGCTGGATGCGCTGCCGCGCCACCGCCTGGCCGCCGCCGGTTTGCTGCAGGGTGTGGGTCAGCTCGTGGGCCAGCAACTCGCGGCCGTTGCGGGCCTGGGGCTGGTACTGGCCGCGGTTGAAGAAGATGTCGTGGCCGACGGTGAAGGCCTTGGCCCCCAGCGCCTGGGCCGCGTCGGCGGCCTGCGGGCCGTGGTGCACGCGCACCTGGCCCAGGTCGCGGCCGAAGCGGCTTTCCATGAAGCTGCGGGTGGCGCCGTCCAGCCCGGGCGCCGAGCCGCTTTGCAGGCTGGCGATGGTCTGGGACACCTCACTGCTTGCCGTGCCGCCGGCCGCGCCCGCGGCGGTCTCACGTTGCACCCGCCCCTGGCTGCCGCGTGGACCAGGGCTTTGCCGGCTCCCGCCGTGGCCGGCCCGCTGCTCGTCGTCCTGGCGCCTGGGGGCCGGCTTGCGCTGCAACCGGCCCGTGGCCGGGCCCGCTCGCCGCTCGTCCTCGCGCGGCGAAGAGGGCTTCAGCGGCTTGCGCTGCACCCCGGCCAGGGGCGTGACGGTGGGCGGCACGGCCACCGGCCCTGCGCCCGCACGCATCACCTGGCTGGCCACGCGGTCGGCTTCGCGCTCGAAGTGGTCGCCCGAGGCGCCTACCTGCAGCTTGGCCTGTGGCGCCACACCGCGCGCTGGTGCCGCACCGGGCCGGGCCCGTTGCGGCGCGGCGGGGGCCAGCGGGGCGGCGGTCCGGGCCATGGGGCGGGTGCTGGGCGTCAGCCGCGGGTGATCAGGCTGGCGGCGGTCACCAGCACCCGGCGCTGGGCGCCCAGCTTGGCGCGCGCCTCCAGGCCCAGGCGCTTGCGCAGGGTGGCGTCGTCTTCGCTGGCGGCGGCCTGCAGGTCCTTCAAGGCACTGATCTTGGCTTCGGCCAGCCAGCGGGCCGCCTCGGCCCCGCTCTCCAGCCCGATGGCCAGGCCTTCGGGCGTGGTGCCGATCAGCAGCGCGGCCGCGTCCACCTCCCGATCACCACCGTCTTCCACGGCCACGGTCAGGTGCAGGGCCTGGCCGGTGTCGGCCACGCGGCTGTCGCGCACATACGGCGTGGGCCCCTTGCCGGCCACCAGGGTGACCGAGGCCACGCCGACCTGCTTGTCGGCCATGGCGTGCAGCACCTCGCTGAAGGTCTTGCCGCGCAGCTCGCCCAGGGCGGCGGCCGGCCGGCTGTCGTCGCGGCCCACGGTCAGCGTCACGACCGTGCCGGGCGGCACCTTGGCGCCGGCGGCGGGGTCTTGGGCCAGCACCACGCCGGCCTGGTCCGACACCTGTTCCAGCACGGGGCCGGCCTTCAGGCCCAGCGCGTCCACCGCCTGCCAGGCGCGGGCCAGCAGCAGGCCCACCAAGGCGGGCATTTGCAGGTTCTCAGGACCGGGCGGGTCCACCCGGTCCACGGGGTCACACACCGGGGCGGCGCCGTCCACGTCGATGTCGCGCGTGGCCCGCCAGGCCGGCGGGTAGGCGGTGCCCTGGCTGTCGCGGAAGACCGGTTGGCCTTGTTCCCGCACCTCGAACAGCAACTCGGCGTCGGCCGGCACCGCCAGCACGTAGCGGCCGTCGCGGCCGGAGCAGGTGCGGGCGACGGGGCTTTCCGGCTTGTCGGCGATGCGCACCAGCAGCTCGGCGTCGAACAGCGGTTCGCCGGCCCGGGTGATGCGCCCACCCACCTGGGTCTCGCCCTGGCCCAGTTCGGCCTGCGGCGCGGCGCGGCGGGTGTACTCGGCGGCAATGGTCTGCTCGCGCTGGACCAGGGCAGCCACCAGGCTGGCTTGCGCCAGGGCCTGGGCACTGCGCGGGCCCTCGCGCCCGCTGATGCGGCTCAGCTCGCGCTGTGCCGAGCGGGTGCGCAGCCCGGCCAGGGGCTGCAGCAGGCCGTGGCCGGCGAGGCCGGCGCTGTCGTGCAGCCGGGAGGTGGCGGTCAGGGCTTTGGCCAGTTCCTGCAGTTTGTCGCCGTCAAATCGGGTGTCGGACATGGTGGGCCTCGGGATCAGATGAGCGTCAGGTTGTTCACCGCGGCCAGCTTGGCCGCGTTGGCGCAATCGGCGAAGGTGAAGAAGGTGGACTGGTTCAGCGCCGTGGTGTTCATGAACAGGCCCAGGCTCATCAGCGAACCGATGCACAGCACCGGCTCCTGCAGGCGGTTGCCGGTGGCGCGCAAGGTGGTGGCCACCAGCACCGTGTCGGCGATGGCGAAGGCCACGTCGATTTCCAGCTCGCACTGGTTGTCGGCGAAGGCCAGGTCGTCCAGCGCGATGACCAGCACCGAACACAGGTGCGCCGCCGGCTTGCCCAGGCCGCCGCGCAGGCTGACCTGGTTGTCGGCGAACAAGGTCTCGCCACCGCGGAAGCTGGCCGCCTGCGGGCCGGCCAGCAGCCCCGCCCCCATGGCCAGGCCCTGGCCATTGCCGCCGGCCAGGCCGTAGCCGGCCCGCTTGGCGCGGTAGGCGAAGAGGAATTCTTCCGACAGGCTGAGGTTGACCAGGCTCACCGCGTCACCGCCCAGCAGGTCGATCAGGGCGTCGAACAGCAGCAGGTCCTTGGCCTCGGGGTCGTCCGGGTTGCTGAGCACCTCGGCGGCGCTGCCGGCCCCCAGCAGGAACAGCACCAGGGCCTGCAGCGGGTTGGCGAACAGGGCGCTCTGCTGGGCACCGGTGAAGCGGTTGCCGCTGACCAGCACCGGGCCCTGCGCCAGGGCCTTCAGCGCGCGGCCGCTGGGGCGTGCACCACGTTGCCTTGCACCAGCAGCGCGGGCGGGTCGGCCTGGGTGGCGGCCATGCGTTGGCTGGGCAGGGCACCGCCCAGCGCCGCGCGCACCACGATGCCGCCGATGGACGCCCCCAGCTCGGCCGTGCTGGCGCAATTGCGCTCGATCTGGTTGCGCTCCACCCGCACGCCCTCGCCGTAGCCGATGAACACGCCAGAGGCGGCGCGGGCCGGCGCCAGGCCGTTGTCCTGGATGCGGTTGTCGCGCACCGTCACGTCGATGGCCATGCCCAGCACGATGCCGCCTTCGCCGCTGAACAGGCGTTGCAGCGGCGGCAGTGGCGCGGGCTCGCGCAGGCAGCAGCCGCGGATGTCGTTGTCGGCGATCTCCAGCCATTCCACCGCCACCGCGTCCCAGGCCGGGGCGCCCTGCGCATCCACCGGCAGCAGCGGGAAGGTGGCGATGCCGCTGCCGCCGCAATCGGCGATGCGGTTGCGGGCGATCAGGGTGCGCCAGACGGCGCCGTCGGACACGGGCACCTCGATCGTGTCGTCTTCGCCGTCCTTCGGGCCCGGGTCCTGCTGGCCCAGGTGGATGCAGCCGGCGTCGTCGATGGTGACGAAGAAGCCGCCCAGCTCGACCTGGCCGCCACCGGCCTTGACGGCCTCGTCCACCGCCGCGTTCGGGTCGGCCTTGAAGGCCGGCGCCGGGATGCGCACCAGATGCACCGAGCCCAGGGTGATGCCGTGGCCGGCGCCGCCCTGGATGAGGTTGTCGCTCAGCGTCACATCACGGCTGTTGCCGCCGATGTGCACGCCGCCCAGGGCCAGGGCTTGGGGCAGATTGCCTGCCAGGGCGCGCACCTGGCAGGCCTGCACCGTCAAGGCCTCACCCTGCAGGCTCAGGGCGGCGAAGGCGGCGTTCGTCGCCTTCGGGTCGGCCATGGGCCCGCTGTCCACCCGGCAGCGCAGCAGGCTCAGCTGCTGCACGCCGGTGACTTGCACCACGCCGCCCGAAGGGCTGGCCAGCGCGCAGTCCTCCAGGGTCAGGCCCTGATTGGCCGACCCCTGCTGCCCGGGTGCCGGGGCGCGCAGGGCGGGCGCGTTCACGCCTTCCAGGTGCAGGCGGCGCAGGCGGATGCCAGCACAGTCCCGCAGCGTCAAGGGCGGCTGATCGGGGTCGGCCGCCAGCCAGTGGGTGCGGGGGCCGCAACCGGTGAAGACGATGTCGCGGCGGCCATCGAGCACGACGTTCTCGTGCCAGGTGCCCGGGCCGATGCAGACCTCGCCACCCGAGGGCGGCAGCCGCTCGATGGCGGCGGCGATGCTGGACACGTCGCCCCAGCTGTTCTGTTCGTCGCCCACCGTCACCGTGCAGCAGCCGCCTTGCCGGTAGAGCGGGCGGAAGCGGCGCCGGCAGTCGGTCACGGTGCCGGCGTCCAGGTCCACCACGGCCAGCGGCAGCACGTGGCGGCGCGGGCCATCGGCTGGCTTGCCGGTCTTCAGCGCCCAGGGCAGCACCTGGGTGGGCGCATTGGGCCGGGCCGCGATGACCCAGTGCTCGCCCGGCAGCGGCGTGCCGCTGAAGCTCAGGCGCAGGCCGGTGCCGGCCAGGTCGCCCCCGGCCAGGGGCTGGTCGGGCTGGCCGCCGCGGCCGCCGCCAGTCCACAGGCGCAGGTAGAAGTAGCGCCGCTCGGCCGGGGCGTCCTCGTCGCTCAGGGCGGCTGCGGGCAGGCCAGCCAGCCACGCCAGGGTGGCCGCATCCACCGCCGTGCCGAGGGTGATGGCGCCGTCCACCAGCCCGCTGGCCACGGTGTGGAAGCGGCCCAGGGGCTCGGCGGTCTTCTGGCCGTTGGGCAGCCGCTCGTCCCAGCGCAGCAGTTCCACCGTCTGGCCGGCGCGTGGGCGCAGCTGTTCGTCACGCGGCTGGGTGAGGAAGACGATGCGGCGCATCTGGCCGTTGACCGCCTCCGCCCGCACGCGGTAGACCGGCGCCGCGTCGTCCCGCCCCCAGACGAAGCAGCCGGGCCGGCTCACGGCCACCCGGTAGCACTCGTTGCGCGCGCCCAGGAAGCCGGGGGTCAACGAAGGGGCGCAGAGGTCCTGGTCCACCTCGGCCGGGTTGAAGCCCACGCTCAGCGTGGCGCCGGAATGCAGCGCTCCCGTGTCCGCATCGACCAGACCGGTCCAGCCCATCGTGGCCAGCCACTGGCTGCGTGCGGCGGCACAGTCCGGCCCCGCCACCGGCGCGGCGCGCACCCGCCAGCCGAAGCGCCGCGCGGCCACGCCGTCCGGGCCGCCCAGGCCGGGGTCGCGCAGCTCGGCGTCTTCGGTGGCGGTGACGATCTGGTCGAAGGCGTCCAGCCAGACCAGGAAGCGGCGTGCCCCGCCAATGGCCTCCTGCGCCCCTTCGGCGTCCAGCGGAAAGCCCAGCCAGTTGCGGCTGCGCTGCTCGCGGTAGGCCAGCGGGGCCGGGTTCTCGACCCGGGTGCCGCCCAGGTAGTAGCTGCCGGGGCTGATGCTGAAGTCGGCCGGCGGGCCGCCCACGGGCAGGGTGATGCGGAAGCCGTCATCGGGCGAGCCCGAGGGGGCGATGGTTTCGGTGAAGGCGTCGTCGCGCTCCCACTCGGCGATGTCGGAGGCGAAGTTCTCCTCCGCGTCGATGGGCAGCCGGCCCTGCTGGCGCACCAGGGCGTGGTAGCGGGTGTCGCGGTCGGGGAAGCGCCTGGTGATGTCGGCGGTCATGGCGGGTGTCCCTTCTGGGTGCTCAGGTCAGGGTGACGATCTGCACCCGGGCCTGCACGGGCGCGTACTCGGCCAGCTTGGCGGCCAGGTCGTCGCGTTTGATGGGGTCGAGGGCGCGGTTGAACACGCCCATCTCGGTGCCGTTCTCGGCACCGCGCGCCACGCTGGGCGGGCAGGCAGCGGCCAGCTGCGCCAGGCCCGGGTCGCCGAATCGCCGCGACACGAAGCTCTCGGCTGGCAGGCCGTCAGGGAACAGCACGCTTTCATAGGGCGAGGGGATGCGGCCGCGCCGCGCGGTGGAGAAACGGAAGCAGCTGTCCTGCGCGTTCTCCACCCACAGGTCGCCGTCGATCAGCGTCTGCGAGATCTCGGCTCGGGCACAGCGCACTTCGCCCAGCACGGTGCAGCGGTCCAGGCGCAACTCGGCGCTGCCCAGCGCGATGGCGGGGCCGCTGTCATGGGCCATGAACAGGCTGTCTGTGGCCTGCACCGAGGCCGCGCTGCAGGCCGTGCCGGGCAGGCCACTGCGCTCGGCCAGCGAGCCCAGCACGCAGCGCTCGATCTGCAGCTGCGCCACCGTGCCGGCCAGCACCAGGCGCAGGTGGGCGATGCGCTGGGCCGGCGCGCCGGCCAGCGTGGCCTGCTCGCCGCCCGGGTCCAGCGTGAGGTCGCGCAGGAGGACCTGGTCCCAGTCGCCTTCCAGCACCAGCTCGGCCAGGTCGGTGGGCGCGGCCAGCCCGGCCAGCGCCATGCCCAGCCACAGCCCGTCCAGCACCAGGCGGCGCGCGCCACCGCTGGCCACCAGGCGGATGGCGCGTTGGCCGGCACCCGGCGTGAAGCGCAGGTAGGGCCGCGCGCCGTCCACCGCCCAGACCCGGGCGTCGGCGGTGATGTTCACCACGCCGCCCGCAGCGGTGACGGGCGCGTAGCTGCGGCTGTCGGCGAACAAGTGGTCACCGGCCAGCGTGGCCAGTGCCGGGGCCAACCCCTCTGGGCCGGGCGCTGGGTTGGCCTGGGGCACGCTGCGCCGCCGGTCATGGGTGCCGGCGCCCACGGGCCAGAAGCGGCCGGTGAAGTGCCGGCGCACCTGCAGCGTCTGGCCTGCCGGTGCGGCGGCCGGCAGTTGCACCCGGCCGCGCGCCGGGTCGACCAGTGCCTGCACCCAGGGCGCCAGCACCGCCCCGTCGGCCCAGCCGCCCAGGTCGGCACCCAGCAGGGCATGCGGCGGCAGCGGGGCCGCCAGCGGGCTGGCGGCGATGGCAAGGTCCAGGGCCGCGGGCGCCAGCGGGCCGCGCGCGCCCACCGAGGCCAGCAGATTGGCCGTGGGGCAGTCGGGTGACAGGGCCGCCGCCAGCAGGTCGGGGAGGGTGATGCCGCCCAGGGCCTGCGCCTCTTCCACCAGGTCTTGCGTGCTGGCGAAGCGGCGGCCCTGCAGCGGTGCCCAGGCCGGCGGGTTCGCCGGGTCCGGCGGCAGCCAGTAGGTGGCCGCGTTCAGGCGGCGGCAGGTGAGGGGGGCGCGCACGGCCCATTCGGTCTTGGGGGCGCAGTCGAAGCTGTCCTCGAAGCGTTGATCCGCTGCGGGCGGGGCAGTGTCCGCGCCGCCGGGCTGGAAGAGCGGCACGTCGCGGCCGCTCGGGTCCAGGGTCCAGTGCGTGTCGTTCAGCCGGAACGGAGTGGTGCCCGACAAGGGGAAGGCGTACTGCCGATAGACGAACAGGTTGACGCCCGCGATCTCGTAGAGCCGGCCGCGGCCGGCATCGGGCGGACGGATTTGCGGGCGGTGGGCCAGGTCGTCAAAGGGGCCGTCCAGCACGTCGCTGAGACGCACGGCGTTCAGCCGCGGCCGGCCACCACGCGGTGTGCCGGTGAGCGGGCCGCGCGGCACGCGGGTGTCCAGCAGGTGCCAGTGCCGGGCCAGGTGCTGGAAGCCTTCGCTGGCCACCGCGTCCCAGTCGGCCACGTCGTCGGCCAGGCGCTGCAGCAGGTGCGGCGTGCCGGCGCGGCGGCGGTAGGCGATGGTGTGGGCGATGTCGGCCCGGCGCGCCGCCGGGTTCAGGGCACTGGTGAGCCGCGTGCCCAGCAGGCGGGCGATGTAGGGCAGGGCCCAGTCGTCGGCGTCGTCAATGCGGGTGTCGGCCAGCAGGCGGTCGATGCTGCGGCGGGCCACGGCAGCCTCGGCCCCCAGCAGCTCGCACAGCGCACGCAAGGCACCGGGCGGGTCGACCAGGCCGTCTTCGTGGCGGTACACCTCCGGAATCAGGGCCCAGAAGGTCTCGGTGTAGTGGCGGGCAAAGCCGTCGAGTGCAGGCCGGGTCATCACAGCACCTGTCCGTGGGCCAGGAAGTCGAACCAGCGCCCGGCCCCGGGCGCCAGGGCCTTGGGCATGGGGCCGCTGGCCAGGGACACGGCGGCCACGCTGGCCACGCCGGGCACGGCATGGATGGCGGCCAGCAGCACGCTGCGGAACAGCGGCGCGGCCACCGGCACGCGGCGCGGTGAGAGCAGACCGGTGTCGGGGTCGAACAGGGCGCTGCGCACAGCGGCCCGCACGGCGTCACCCGCCCAGCCGGCGGCCGGCACCACGCTGATGTCGAACACCGGCAGGTCGACCCGCTCAGCGAGTTGCACGCGCACGGCCAGGCCAGGCACCGCACGTGCCGCCAGGCTGGCGGCCAGCGTGGCAGACGGGTCACCGCTGTCGGCGATCAGCCAGGCGGTGACCACGGCGGTCTGGCGGCTGGCGTCCCAGTCATAGGCCACCGCGGCATTGAGCACGCCGCTGGCGCCGCGCACCAGGGCCTCGAAATCGGCCAGCGAGACCGCGCGGCCCAGGGTCAGCGCGCCGGCCGGCGCCAGCGCGCGCATCTCGCTGGCGCGTTCGGCATCCGCCCCGCCCCAGGCGGCCAGCGGCTGCAGCACCCGCGAAAGCCCTGGCGCCGCGTGGGCAAATTGCTGGATGGACCCCGGCGGCGGCTTGGCCGCACCGGCCCCCTGGCGGTAGCTGGCCACCAGGTTGTTCACGCCAGAGGGAAAGCGGGCGCCGCGCTGGCCGTCCCCGCCCACCACGGTGGCGCTGCCGTCGGGCGCCATCTCCACCGTGTAGACCCGCTCCGCCGGGCCTCGACCGTAAAAGCCCTCGACCCAGGTCCACGCGATGCCGTCCACCCACAGCGTGATCTGCGGTGAGCAGCCGCGTGGGGTGCTGGCGTCGGCCACCCAGGCCAGCGGCTTCTTGCGCAGGCGAAAGCGCTGGCTGGCCTGCTGCGCATCGCCCGAGCCCAGCAGCTCGCTGGCCACGGTTTCGCCGCGCACCGCGGTGACCAGGTTGCCCAGCAGCACCACCGGCGTTTCGAGCCACTCGGGTGAATCGGCGGCCGTGTCGGGCACATGGCGCGGCACCGGCGCGGCCTGCAGCGTGCCGGGCAGGTCCAGGCCGGCGGGGCGCTGGCCCAGGGCCACCGCGGGGCCCGAGGCCGGTGCGTCATCCAGCGCCAGCGCGGGCAGGTCCAGGCGGCCGTTGGCGCGGATCATGGCCAGGCTCAGGCGCGTCTCGGCCGGGCCGGTGGGCTGGCCCACCGGCTTGGGCATCAGGTGGCAGCGCAGCACGGCGTCGCCGTCCAGCGTGCCCAGGCTGGCGAAGCCGATCTGGCTGAGCGGCAGGCTGGCGGTGGCACCGCCCGAGCCCACGCTCAGGCTGTGGCTGTGCAGCGTCACGCTGTCCAGGGTGACGGCATGCAGCACGCCGTCCACCTCGATGGCCGCCAACTGGCCGCGCTGCAGCACCGGGTAGACCGCGTCCAGGATCACGCTGCTGGCGCTCCAGGCGCCGGGGCTGACCAGGGGCGAAGGCGGGGCGGTCAGCGGCAGCACCACCACCTGCAGGCTGCTGAGGGGCAGGCCGGTGAAGCTGGCAGGCAGTGGCGGGTCCAGCGCCACTTCGCGGTAGCGCGCGCCGTCCGCGGCCGGGACCACGCGGCTGCTGCCCACACGCGCCGCGTGGGCCAGGGCGCCGCTGCGGACCACCACCACCGCCTGCGCGGCAGGCCCTTCGGTGGGGATGAAGCGCAGGGTGCCGTCGAAGCGGTCTTCGTGGTGCGGTGCCAGCGGCAGCCGGTTGCGCTGCGGCCAGACGGTGGCCGGGGCCAGCAGCTCGAAGACCTGGGCCGGCTCGCTGCCGAAGGCCTGGCTGCGAAAACCCGTGCCCACCGGCACGTTCACCGCGTCGCGGCCGCGTGCCTCCAGTGCCAGCCGCACCTGGGCCACCAAGGCCGGGCGGGGGCGGTAGCCGGTCAGTGCCACCAGCTCGGCGGCGATCGCGTCGTCGCCGGCCGTGCCCAGGTAGCTGCGCTCGGCCACCATGCGGTCGTAGAAGCCGGTGATGTCCAGCACATAGGCCCAGGCCTCCAGCAGCATCACGCCCAGGTCGTGCGGGCTGTCGGCGGTCCAGGCGGCCAGCGCGGGCTGGGTGCGCACGGCTTCCAGCAGGGCCCGGCGCGAGGTGGGGAAGCTGGTGGTCTGGCGCGGCAGGCTGGCCAGGCCGGCGCGGATCTGCGGCGGCTCGGGGTGGGCCGGTGGCGGGCAGCAGCTGCCAGGGTCGGTGTGCATCACGCAGCTCCTGAAGTGACCCGGTCGGTGTGCACCGACAAGATGCCCATGGCGGCGCGGTCCGGGTCGTCCTGCAGGCGCAGGATCTGGTGTGGCGCCGTGGTCAGTTCGGGCTCGGTGAAATCGCGCCAGTCACCCTGGCCGTGCACGCGGATGCGCAGCGCGTCCACGAAGCGCACCCCGGGCACGGCCTGGATGGCCGCTTCCAGCGCGCTGCGGCGCAGCGGCATGCCGAAGCTGAACTGGTCCGGCGCGAAGAAGCCGGGCGGGCGCAGGGCCTGGCACACAGCGGCCAGCACCTCGCCGGGGTAGGCGTCGGGTGCCACGCAGACGGCCACGTCCAGGTCGATGTCCAGGTAAGCGGCGTCCACCCGCCGGGCGTCGCGGGTGGCCAGGTGGATGCAGTCGATCTCGCCATCCACCCGCTGCTGCTGCGCGGCGCTGAGGGCGATGGCGCCCACCGGATCGACGGCGATGAAATCGGTGGACCAGCTGCCGGTCCAGCAGGTCAGCGCATCGGCCCGCTGCACGCCGGGCAGCAGGCCGAGGATGGCGCTGTAGTCCTCGGGCCGCACCGCGCGGCGCGGGCGGGCGCGGAAGGCCTCGGGGGCGCTGATGCGGATCGAGGCGGCATCTTCCTCGGCCCGCGCGTTCACGAAGGGCAGCGGATTGCGCACCTCGCTGGCCAGGGCCGCCACCGCCGGGTCGGCCGGGCCGCCCGCCGTGGGGGCGAGGGACAGGCTGTCGCTGGGCAGGTTGGCCAGCAGGCCGGGGTCGCTGTGGTAACGCACGCGCAGCACCGCGCCATCGGGCGGCGCGCGGCCGAAGTCGCCGGCGCCGAAACGCAGGGTCCAGCCACCGTTGGCGGCGTAGTCGCGGAAGGCGAAATGGCCCAGCGGCTGCTGGTGGCGCTGTACGGTGCGCCAGAGCCCGGGCTCCAGGGTGAACTGGGTGCTGTCCAGGTCGGCGTTGAGCAGGTCGTCCGCGTAGGTCCAGTCGGCGGCGGGGTCGTCCACGAACAGGTCGAACAGCTCGGCGTCGTCCACCGGCAGGGGCACCGGCAGCGCGAGCGGCGGCCGCACCTGGGTCACGGCGATGTCGGGCAGGCCGTTGGCGAAGTGGCGCAGCGTGCCGGCCTCGGTGGCGGCCAGCCCGTGGCGGAAGACGATGTCGCGGCCCGCGCCGTCGCGCCGCAGCGGCCCCTCGCGCTCCACGGCGGGCGGCAGCGCGGCCATGCGGGCGGCCAGATCGGGCGGCAGCGGCCCATGGTGGGCGCCGAGAGCGGCCTCGTCGCCCATGCGCAGGTACTCCACCACCGGCTCACCGGCGGCCACCTCGACCAGGTTGAAGGCCACCGAGAGCCCGTCGCAGGGCAGCTCCACCGCCACCGCCTCGTCGTCGGACCAGTGGATCTCGGTGACGAAGCTGGGCAGGCCGGCGTCGAGCACCAGCGGATCGCTGAACTCGCGCACCGCGGTGACGGTGACGGGGATGGCGCGGCGCGGACGGGCCGGATCCGCCGGGTCGGACAGCAGCATCACCCGCTTGCCCAGCAGGAAATCGGCACGCGCCACCCCCGGCGGCGTCTGGGCTGCCTGCGCCGGGCTGCTGCGCAGCATCAGCGCCGTGGCGCCATGGCCGATGCAGCTGGCGGTCGGGTCGGGCTTGTGCGCTGGCAGGCCGTTCCAGAAGGGGTGCAGCCACAGCGGCCGCAGCGTGGAGAAGGCCAGCGCGGTTTCGGCCCCGGTGCGCGCCCAGACCCGGCTGTCAGCGGGGAGCACGCCAGCGGCCACGGCGGTGAACAGCACCGGGCCGCTGGCCGGCTGGCCGCGGTCGGGCCGGTAGTCCACCAGCTTGGCATGGGCGGCCAGGCTGGCGCGCTGGGTGGCGCTGCCGAAGCGGGCTTCGGCGTCGATGCGGTCCTGCTGGTAGGCGAAGTGGTCGCCCAGCGCGGCCATCACCTCCATCATCATGCTGCCGAAGTCGGCTTCCAGCGGCTCCTTCCAGTCCGGGTAGCGGGCGGCGCTGAAGTCCAGCAGGGCGCGGCGCAGGCTGTGGAAGTCGCGGGCCAGGTAGTCCACTGCCACGTCGTCCAGCGGGTCGCCCGGGCAGGCGCTGTCCGCCTCGCAATCCAGGCCGGTCTCGCAGGCTTGCTTGAAGTCGAACAGCAGGCTGTCGGACAGCGGGTCCAACTGGGCATGGGCCAGGTGCAGGCGGTAGGGCTCGAAGCCGCCGGGCGCCTGCATCGTGATCTCCAGCGCCACGCGGGTGTCCACCACGCTGCGCACGCGCCGCCATTGCACGCTGGCGACCTCGGCCGGGCGGCCTTCGGCGGCGGTGGCCACCGTCAGCGTCAGCCCGCCGGCCACGGCGGCCGGTGCGCCGGTGTCCACGCCTGGGGCCAACGGCGGCACCTGGGCTGGTGCGACGAGAGGCGGCACGGTGAGATCGGGCTCGACCACGAAGAACAGGCGCAACACGCGCTGGTCGGCCGGGTCCAGCACCTGCACGAAGTCCAGCCCGGTCAGGGCCGGCACGGCCTGGGCGCACAGGGCGAGTCGGCGGCCTGGTGCGGTCATTTGAGCACCACCTCTTCATTCAGGTAGCGCCGCTCGCCATGGGCGATCACCCGGTAGACCACGGTGATCTCCAGACGGGCCAGGTCGGCGCGGGCCTCCACCGATTCGACCTGGATCAGGCTGGGCAGCCAGCGGTTCAGGGCGTCCAGCACCAGGGTGCGGGCCAGCATGGCGTTGGCGTCCGACAACGGGGCGAACACCAGGCGCCGCACGCCGGCCCCGAAGCTGGGGCGGTTGATGCGCTCGCCCTTGGCGGTGAGCAGCACCTGGCGGATCAGGCCGCGCACGTAGCGGTCGTGGTCCGGCTCTTCGGCGAAGCGGCCGCCCGTCACCGCCACCCCGGCCGGGAAGCGGAAGCGCCGCGCGAACGGGGCGAGCGTGGCCATGTCAGCTGCCCCTGACCCGCGGGTCACCCTGCAGCACGGTGACCGGACCGGTGGCACCTGCCGCTCCGGTGGCGATGCCCACGCTGGCCAGGCCCACCGTGGGCACGCCCGCCACCTTGACGCGCGGGTTGCCCAGGATCCAGCTGCCCACCAGCAACGGGCCGCTGAACTGCATCAGATCGGTCGCCAGGCCCAGGGGGCCGGTGCTGGCCTTGACGCGGGTGTTGAGCGAGATGAAGGCCGTGCCGGGCGAACCGCCGGCGCTGACCTGCAGGGGCTGGGTGACGAGGGCTTGGGCCATGGCACGCTCCTCTCAGGGGCCGACGGCCAGCGCGCCGCTCATCGCGTCGAAGCCGCTGGCGCCCAGGCTGGCGCTGGCGCCGCCGGCCTTCAGGTCGATCTGGTTGGCCTCGATGCTGATGCCTTGTTGCGACAGGGTGATGCGGGCACCGGCGCTGCTTTCGATCAGCACCTCGCCGGTGTCGTTGTCCACCCGCAGCGTCAGGCCGGGGGTCTTGAGGAAGAACACGCTGTCGGTGGCGTCGCTGCTGTCGATCTCCTGGTCCAGCCAGAAGCAGCCGGCCCAGATGGGATGGTTCAGCTGGCCGGCTTCGAATTCCACCCACACGGCCGTGCCGGCGGGCGGCAGGGCGAACAGGCCCAGGCGGTTGCCGGCATAGGGCACGCAGGGCATGGCCCACATCGCCTTCTCGCCCATCACCGCGGGCACCTGCACCTGCAGCCGGCCGCGGCCGGTGGGGTCGTTGGTGTCCACCACCGTGCCGCGGTATTTGCCGAAGTGGCGGGTGCCCATGGCCTCCACCAACTGGTCCAGGGCCTGGTCGTTCATGCGGCCGCTCCTCGCAGGCCGTTGGCCCGCAGCTTGAAGTCGATGTAGTGGTCGGTGGCGTTGATCACGTGCGTGGCCGTCTTCACCTGGTAGGTGCCGGACAGGCGCTCGCCGGCGTGCTGCACCTCGATCAGCTGGTGCGGCAGGATGGGGTAGCCCATGCAGGCCAGGGTGGTGCTGCAGTCCACCTCGACGAACCAGGCGGCCTCGGTCAGCTGGGCCTCGGCGGCCAGCGCCTGCTCGTCGGGATCGGTGAGGGTCGGGCCGAGGATGCTGCGGGTGCCGCGCTGGATGCGCGCCAGCGCCGCGGCCTCGGGCGTGGTGGTGGCATCGGGCGCGCTGCTGTCTTGTGGCGTGGCCTGGCCGTTGCCCAGGGCCTGGGCGAAGCCGGTGGCGGCGGTGGGGCGCTCGAAGTCGATGCGGGCATCGAAGCGGCTGACGCTGACGCAGCGCTCGGGCGGCGGCTGCACGTCGATGACGCGGCCGGGGTCGGCCACCAGCACCGGTGCCGCCGGCGGGCCCGACGACGCCCGCGGCGGCGAGGACTTCAGGTGCGCATGCGTGGCGGTCAGCTGCAGCCCCAGCGGGGTGCTGGCCACCTCGTAGCTGAGCCAGAACTCCAGGTTGTTGCTGCGGGCGATGCCTTCGACGAAGGCCAGGTCGGTGCCGCGCTGGTTCAGCGCATGGGCCTCGTCGGCGTACACGATGCGGGTGGCTTCCACATCGGGGGTGAAGCCGTAGCCGGCCAGCACCGCGCTGGCGGCGTCGCTGGCACGGCCGGTCCACACGTCCTGGATGCCCACCCGGCCCATCTCGACCCGCCGGTCCTCGCCATGCACCTCCACCCAGCTGCCGGTGCCGCCCACCATGGACGAGGTGCGCACCCGGGTGATGGGCCCGGCCACCAGGCAGGTGGTGCTGCCTTCCACCGACACGAAGATGCCCAGCATCGCATTGGCCTGCAGCTCCGGGCGGCTGGCGACGGCCGGGTTGCCCTCGCACAGGTCGTCCTCGAAGCGCAGCGCGAAGCGGGTGGCCTTGCTCAGCTCCATCTCCACGCGCGCCTCGACGATCCAGCGCGTCACCGCCTCGGGCATCAGCGCATGCCCGTCGCCGGTGGTGAGGATGGCGCCGAAGCCCATCAGGCCCCCTTGACCGGGATCGCCACCAGCGGCGTCTCGGCGATCTGCTCGACGCTCATCGCGTCGTTGTGCTGGGCGATGCGCCAGAAGGCGGTGGCATCGGCCAGGTAGTGCTCGGCGATGTGGTCCAGCCGCTGGCCGTCACGGCGCCGGTGGGTGCCCAGCGGGGCGGCCTCCGGGATGCGCGCCGGCGTGACGCAGGACACCACCCGGCCCTGGCGGTCGGTGGCTTGCACCACCTGGGCGTGGAGCAGGTAGCGGCTGGTACGGTGGAAGACGGACATGGGGTGGACCCTTTTCGCGTGTCAGCGCGGCACCATGGACGCGATGGCCGTGCCCACGTTGGCGAGGTTGGCGACGGCCAGCAGGTCGTCCTGCGCGCGGGTGAGCTGGTAGGCCGCCACCGCCAGGCCGGTGGCCGTGGTGGCGCGGCAGCGGAACACGTCCGGTGTCAGCACCCGCAGGGCGACGGTGGCCTTGGCGATCAGCGGGTAGAGCGTGGGCGTGAATTCGGTGACGTCGATGCTCAGCGAGGTGATGCGCACCGGCAGGATGGCCGAGGTGCCCAGGATCAGCAGCGTCACCGGCACCGTGGGCCGCTGGGCCTGGGCGCTGGCGGCGCCAGCCATGCCGCTGACGGCACCCACCAGGTCCCCCAGCAGCCCCTTGGACGGCTCCACCAGCTTGCGCAGGGCCGCCAGGCGCGAGGCCACCCCGGTGGCCTGGGCGACGGGGTTGCCCTGCTCGATGTCGTCGGCAGCGTCGAATTCCAGGTCGAAGCCGTAGGTCTGCTCCGGGTCGAAGGGCTGCACCAGGGGCGATTGCGAGGCCTGGTTCTGCGGCGCCGTCTGGAACGGGTTCCAGGGTGTCACGCCCATCGTCACCTTGGCCGGGTTGTACTGGAAGGGCACGATGTTGGGCACCACCAGCCCGAAGTCCTCCAGCAGCTGCACCAGCGCACCGCGCATGACCACCGGGGACAGGGGGTTGCCGGTGTCAGCCACGGTGCAGCCTCGCGCCAGTCAGGGGGGTGAGCAGTTCGCCGATGCGGCCTTCCTTGGCCAGCTCGCGGCGGATGCCGGCGCGCACATGCGCCACGTCCAGCCGGCCACCGCCCTCGGCCTGGGCGGCGAAGGCCGCCGAGAGTGCGGCCGACTTGATCTGCGCGCCGCTCAGCGTGTGGGCGGCGGCGGCCGGTTCGGCCAGGGCCTCGACCTCGCCGTCCGGCACGCCCAGCACGCCCAGCATGCGGGCCCACAGGGCGCCGCGCTCGGCCTGTTCGGGCAGGGTGAAGTCCACGATGAAGCGCAGGCGGCGCAGGAAGGCAGGATCGATGTCGGCCCGGCGATTGCTGGACAGCATCACCAGGTGCCGGTGCGCCTCCACCAGCTGCAGCAGGTGGCCGGTGTCGGCATTGGCGTAGCGGGCGTTGACGCTGTCGGCCTCCACCCGGCGGGCGAACAAGGCGTCGGCCTCGTCGAACAGGATGGCGCAGTTGGCCTCGCGGGCCACGGCAAAGGCGCGGCTGAGGTTCTTGGCGGTCTCGCCGATGAACTTGCTGCTGATCGCGCCGGTGTCGATCACCAGCAGGTCCAGCTGCAGGGCCGCGGCCACCACCTGCGCGGCCATGGACTTGCCGGTGCCGGGCGGGCCGGCGAACAAGGCCGTGAGTGCGGCCGTGCCTTCGAACAGGCGGCGGCGCTCGGTATCGGCCAGCAGCTGTTCGCGGTGGCGGGCTTCGGCCTCCAGGGCGCGCAGCAGCGCCAGCGTGGGCGCAGGCAGCACCAGGTCGTCCCAGCCGTAGGTGGCTTGCACGATGTGGCCCACGCCCTGCACCCGCTCGCGGCTGCGCTCGCGCAGGAAGGCGTGCAGGGCGGCGGCATCGGCCAGGCCGGCCGCCGCGGCGTCGTGCAGGTCGGACAGGCGCGGCGCGCCCAGGGGGGACAGGGCGGCCGCCAACGCGGGCGGCAGCAGGCGCTGGGCGAGCCGGCTGCGGGCTGCACTGTCGAGCGGGGGCACGGGCAGGGGCAGGTCGACCGCGCCGTCGAGCCGGGGCAGGCTGTCTTCAGCGTCCAGGCTGATGAATTGCAGCGGCGCGAGCAGCCCGGGCTGCGGCCAGGCCAGGGGGTCGCCACGCCAGATCGGCGCCACGCCGCCCATCAGCAAGGCCAGGCGTTGCAGCCGCAGCACCGCATCGGCATTCAAACTGCCCGGGGCTGCCTGCACCGCCAGCGGCCGCAGTCCCAGCGCCTGCGCCACGGCGGCGGCCAGGCTGCTGCGACCGCTGCCGCTTTCGCCGCGCACCGTCACCCGCACCGGCAGGCCGGCTTGCATGGCGGCGCGGACACGGGCGGCCAGGGTGGCCACCTGCCACTCGGGCGGTGGCGCGTGGGCGGGCAGCTTGCGCAGCGACAGGCCGTCCGCGCCTGCCAGGCTGGGCAGGCCGGCATACCATTCGACGATGGCCGGGTCGGCCTCGATCAGGGGCGGCTCCCCCGGGCGGCCCGGCGGCAGTGTCACCAGGCGCCAGCTGCGCAGTGGCGAACCAGCGCGCGGCAGGGGCGCGGTGCCGTGGCCGAACAGCAGGCGCAGGGCCACGCAGGTGGGCAACCAGCCCTGCGGCAGGCCTTGCAGGGCCGCCAGGCGCGGGCCCAGTGCTGGCTCCACGGCCACGGCCACGGCGCAGTCCAGGGCGTCGGCTTCTTCGGGGTTCAAGGCGAACAGCTGCAGCAGGCGGCGCCGGGTCTCGCCCTCGCGGCCGGCCAGGCGCTGCGCCACGGCGTCCAGCGCGCGCTGCTGCGCGTCGGCCGCGGCCGCCTCCAGCGGCGTGCCGGCGGCCTGCTGCTCGGCCCGGTCCAGGTGCAGGCGCACGCGCTCCACCACCAGCCGGGCGGCGTCCAGGGCCGGCTCGTCGGGGGCGGTGGGGCGGGGCTCACTCATGGGCTCACTCATGGGCTCACCCAGCACGGCGCACAGTCCACACCCGCCAGGCCCAGGCGCAGCGGGCGGGTCTGGCCGTCGAGCGGGTCGAACAGCAGCCGCACCTCGAAGCGCGTGGCCGAAACGGCGCGGTACTCACCCGCCGCCAGCGGCGCGGGGTCGGTGGGCGGGTGCCAGCGGTAGACCTCGCCGGCGATCGACAGCGCACTGTCGGCCTCGGCCGCCAGCGCCGAGACGCCGGGCGCCAGGTCGATCAGCAACTGGGGCGGCGCGTTGCTGGGCGTCAGCGCGGCGATGCTGGCCGTCACGGAAAAGGCCAGCTGGTTGCTGCGCACCGCCACGCTGCGCGGCTGGCCTTGTGACACCGTGAGAGGGCGGCGGCGCAGCACGGCCAGGGTCCAGATGCCGGGCAGCAGGGGCGCCTGCACGATGGCGCCGTCGCGCAGGGTCTGCGCGCTGGCCTGCAGCACGAAGCGCAGTTGGTCGCCGCTGAAACGGATCTGCCAGTCGGGGTTGGCGGCCGGGTCCACCTCGATCTCGCCGCCAGGCCCGGTCAGCAGCAGGCACTCGCTGCTGCCGTCGCCCAGGTCGCTGCCGGTGGCGGTGAGCTCGGCGGCCGAGGGCAGGCTGGCCGAGCCGATGGCCAGCTCGGCCGGGCTCAGCGTGTGGCTCAGGCTGTGCCCGCCCAAGGCGGCGGGCAGCGCCAGCGTCTGCACCGAGGAGGTGGCCAGCAGCCGTGGCCGCCCGCCCACGGCCACGCCCAGGCCATAGCTGATCACCAGGCCGGCCTGCTGTTGCGGCTCGTCGGGCGGCAGCAAGGTGCTGCGCACCTCGTAGTAGGCGGTGAGCCGGGCGGTGTGGTTGAGGGCGGCGGACCAGAAGTTGATGGACTCTTCCGGACTGAGCTGGCGCGGGATGATCTGCAGGACGTTCTGGTTGTTGCGCAGCCGCAGATCGAACACCGGCTGCTGCAGGTTGTTCGGCGGCGTGGGCAGGCGCAGCGATTCGTCCAGCTGGGGGAAGTCGTGGAAGGTCTTCATTGCCAGGCCCATCAGGCGCTGCTGGCCCGGTACGTCGGGCGTGGCGCCCACGCTGTGCGCGGTGAGCACGTAGTAGAGGACCAGCGGCAGCGGGGTCTCGGCGATGGGGTAGCGGCCCAGGCTGTCGCCGGGCAGGGCGTTGCGGCGCGAGGGGTCTTCGGCGGCATGGAACAGGTGCAGGTTGAGGTGGCTGGTGCCGGCCTCTTCCGCCTGCTCGGGTGGCAGGTCGCTGACGATGACGTTCAAGCCCGTCAGGCGCCAGATGTTGTAGCGCGCCAGGTTGCACAGGCTGGCGGTGACGCCATAGAGGTCGGCCACGGGCATGTCAGCGTCTCCGCAGGCCGTAGAGCGATGGGGGCGCGCCGCTGGCCGACAGCGGGCCGATCACCGAGGCCTCTTGCGCGGTGGCGGGCCGCCGCGGCGGGGGATCGGCCCGGTCCGCCGCGGCGGCCGATGGTGTGGGGGTGGCCGCTGCTGCGGGCGCTGGCTGGCGCGCCAACTCGGCCTGCACCGCGCTGCGCACCAGGCGCTCCAGCTCGCCCAGGTCGGGCAGGCGATGCGGTGATGGGTCCAGCGGCGCGGGGGCGCGGCGGGGCGGTTGGGCCTCGGTCAGGCGGGGCAGGGCGGTTGCGGCAGGCTGGCCGGGGCGGGGTTCCGCGGGCTGCGGCGGCGTGCTGATGCTGTGCCTGGTGTCTGACGTCGCCCCTGTCGGGTTGGCCGGGTTGGCCGGGGCCTGCACGGGCGCCGCAGGGGCTGGCAGCGCCTCGCGGGCAGGTGCGGGCACGCTGGCTCGCGGCGCCGCAGGGCCCAGGGCTTGGACTGCGCGCGCCGTGCCGGGCTGCGGAAGAAGGGCAGGCGCCGCTAAGGGCTCAGCGCGTGGCGGGTGGGCTGGTCGCGCCGCCTCGGGGTGCGGCCGCCACACCGGTGTGGCCGACACGTGCGCCGCGGGCGCGGGGGCGCCAGTGCGCAGGGGCGCAGGCTGGGCCGGCCGAGTGGCCACCGGGCTCATGTCAGCCGGGTTGCGCGCAGCGGGGGCCAAGGGCCGCAGCGGGTCAGCCCGCGCCGTGTTCGCTGGGTGGCTGGCCAGGGGGGCCTGCCAGGCGGGCGTGGCGGGCGGCGCCGACACCTCGGGCAGGTCCTCGTCGCCGTCCAGGGGCCCCAGGTCGGCGCTCAGGCCCAGCAGGCCGTAGTCGGCCGCCAGCAGCGGGTTGGACAGGCGCTGGTCGAACTGCACGCTGGGGGAGGTGGAGGCGGCCGCCGGCGCCACCTCGGCCCCGGCCAGCGCGCCGCGGCCGCCCGGCATGGCGGCCCGGCTGCTGCCCGCGGCCAAGCCGGCGCCGCGCTCCACCAGGCGTTGCAGGTAGGCGCTCATCGCGCACCTCGCGTTGGGGCGGGCGGCGCATGCCGCCAAGGCACGGCCGTGTTCATGCGGCACCCCGCACCCGCAAGGCGGCACTGCGTTCGCTTTCGATCAGCGAGGCGAAGGCGCGCCGGTCGTCGCGCGGCAAGGCCATGATCTCGGCATGGCGCCATCCGTAGCGGGCCGCCAGCAGATGGGTTTCGCGGATCAGGAAGGGGCGTTCATTGCCAATGGCGCGCACCAGGAAGCGCGGCAGGTCGAAGCCGAGTTGCTGGGCCGCGCCGCAGTGCGGGCAGTGGGTGTCCAGCGCCAGCGCGAGCAGCGGCGCCGCGCGCTCCAGGAAGGCGGTGACGGCGGCCAGGGCGCTGGCGTCCTCGGGCGGTGGCTCGCAAAAGGTCTGCGGTATCAAGGCGGATTGGTCGGCGGCGTCGGCCAGCGTGGGCGGGCGCACGCGGGTGCCGGCCACGGGCCAGCGGCCGTCGGCGTCGGCTGTGCCGCACTGGGCGGCCTCGGCATCTTGTGCCGCCAGCAAGTCCGCCAGCGCCAGCTCGAACTCGAAGGGCTGGCCGCACTGTGCGCAGGGGGCGCGGCAAGAGGCTTGTTCGCCCACCTCGGCGCGGTAGACCTCGGCCAGCAGGCGGTCGTGCAGGCTCACCGGCAGGGTCGCCAGCGGCAGCGGGCGGCCATCGGTGCTGCGTGCCAGGGCGGCCAGCAGGCGGGTGGGCTCGCCAGGACGGTCGGGGGCCAGATCGGCCTCGTCGCTGCCGGCGATGCGGCGCAAGAGCACCGGCATGGGCGGCAGCGAGGGCAGCGACACCGTGACCACGCGTTCGCCGGCCATGGCGATCAGGTCTCCGCTTGCTCGACCACGGCTTCGTCGCGCATGAAGCCTTCGTTCTGCAGCACGATGGTCTCGAAGGCCACGCCGTTGGCGTTGGCGTCCAGCTCGGGCACGGCGGTGAACTCGCTGACCCAGCAGCGGAACACGTTCCAGGCCCGCACCTTGGTGCCCTGCAGGTTGTAGAGCTCGATGGTAACGTCGCGGCGGAAGTTCTTCAGGCTCATCAGCCCCGCGCCGTCCGGGTTGTAGGCCGACAAGGCCCAGCGCTCGAACTCGTCGTCGTGGGTGATGCCGCGTTCGATGGTGATGGGCTCGGAGCTGGCCAGGCCGGGCGAGATGCGCTTGGTGGACAGGTCGCCCCCGTCGCGGTGGGTGACGGGCTCGATCGTGCGCTTCAGGCCGCTGATCTTGCTGACGCCGGCCACCACCACGCCACCGAACAGCACGCGGAAGCGGAAGTTCTTGTAGGGGTCGATGCGGGTCGCGTTGACGACGAACTGGACCATGGCTTGCTCCTTTTCGGCTCCGGCCGCCACAGCGGCGCGGCGGGGCTCAGATCTCGACCTGGCCGGCGATCTGGCGGACGGTGAGGACGACGAACTCGGCCGGCTTCAGCGGCGCGAAGGCCACGATGACGTTGACGATGCCCAGGTTGCGGTCGGTCTCGGTCGTGGTGTTGGCGTCGCACAGCACGTAGTAGGCCTCCAGCTTGTTGCGGCTGGCGAAGGCGCCCTGGCGCATCAGGCCGTTCATGAAGCTGCCGGCGGCCAGGCGGATGGAGGCCCACAGCGGCTCAGCATTGGGCTTGAAGGTGGCGAACTTCAGGCCGCGGTACAGGCTCTCTTCGATGAAGAGCATGGTGCGGCGCACGGGGATGTACTTGTCGTCGATGTTGCCGGTGTCGTCCGCGCCCACCATCATCCGCGCGCCCCAGCTCACCACGCCGGAAGGGAACAGGCGCAAGGCGTTCAAGGCCTTGGGGTTGATGACGCCGTTCTCCTCGTCGCTGATCACCCGGCTCAGGCCGGTGACGCCGCGCACCGTGGCTTCCAGGCCGGCGGGCGCCGTCCAGACCCCGAAGCGGCTGTCGGTGCGGGCCATCAGCCCGGCGATGGAGCCGGCGGGGTCGATGGTCTTGGGCGCGGTGCTGCCGTTCTGCGGCACCAGCAGGCGCGGCCAATACACGGCGGCGTGGCGCGTGTCCACGCCGATCTTGATCTGGTCGGCGCCGGCGCTGGCGGCGGGCAGGTCGGTCCAGGCGGCGTCCGGGTCCACCAGCAGGATGGCGCGGCGGCGGGCGCAGGACGCGCTGGCCTGGCCCCACAGCGCGCGGCGCTCGGCGTCCACCTGGTCTTCGGCGCGGGGCAGCACCATCAGGTTGAAGCTGGCCAGCTGCTGCTCCACGGCCTGGAAGGCGGCGATGTAGCGGCCCAGGTCGGGCTTGACGCCGTCCGTGCCTTCGTCGGCTGCCACCGTCACCTGGCGCGAGCCCAGACCGCCGGCGCCGCCCACACGGCCCACCGAATAGGCCGCCACGTTGACCGCTGCGGCCGGTGCAAAGAGGCTGGCGCCGACGTTGAAGGCGGCGGTGCTGAGCGCGCTGTCCAGCCCGGTGTTGGACGAGCCGAACTTGGGCACCAGCCCCAGGCGCAGACCCTGGCGGGCCACGGCCCAGCGCCCTCCGCTGGCCAGGCCGATGGCGGCGCCCAGCTCGTCCAGCGCAGCGCGGATGGCTTGCAGGCTGCCCACCGGCGCGGCCGGGTCCAGGAAGATGGCATCGCCGGCCACGCCGCCCAGGGCCGGGCCGGCGTGGGGGGCGCCGTTGGCGGGGTCGGTCAGGCTGAAGGTGGCGACCGAGCCGCGGGTCTGGGCGCCGAAGGCGACCAGCGCATCCAGCCAGGCCGTGCCCGGTGCCGCCGCCACATTGCCGGGCACGGACACGATGCCGGTGGGCACCGGCCGGCGGCTGGCGTAGCTGTCGATTTCCACCCCGCCAGAGGCCACGCCCAGCTGCATGGCCACGGCGGTGGCCGAGCCGGGCGCCGGCGACAGGCTGATGGCGCCATCGGCGGTGGCGATCTGCAGCAGCCGCCCCGCGCCACCCAGCGAGGGCAGGCTGGCGGTGACGGTCACCGCCACGCCATTGCTGGCGAAGGCGGCCTCGATGCGGCCCTTGATGTGGGCCTCGATGCCACCCGCCGGTGTGCCGAAGGCCACCAGGATGGCCGGCCGCTCGCCGATCTGCACCAGCAGCTGGCCGTTGGTCAGCGCGGTGGTGACGGCGGCCTGGGCGGTGGCCAGGGTGTCGCTGTAGAGGATGCCGCCGATGCTGACGGCCGGGTTCAGGGCCAGGGCGGGGTTGGGGTCGCTGGCGCTGACCAGGGCGCTGGCGGCTTCCAGCACCGCCGGGGCGTAGCGCGGCGAGCGGGGGGACATGCTCAAGTTGGCATGGGTTTCCAGCTCGGCGGCGCTGAAGCTGCCGTCGCTGCGCAGCACCTGGCGGTACAGGCGCAGGTTGAAGCTGCGTTCGGGGCTGGCGGTGGCGTAGTCCACCTCGGCGCGCAGCATGTTGCCGGCGGCGCCGGGGTCGCGTGCCGTCAGGCGCAAGGTGTTGGCGTTGGCAGCATTGCGCAACATCACCGAGGCGGCCTGGGCGTTCAGCGCAGTGCGGTGGATCCAGGCTTCGGAGCCGCCATTGAGGAAGAACTGCCGCACCTGGTCGGCCATCTCGCCCCGGCTGGTGGCGCCGAACAGGCGCTCATAGGCCGACAGGCCCAGCACCTGGGTGGGGGTCTCGAACGGGCCCTTGTCGGCCATGCCGACGAACACGGCCAGCGAGGTGGAGGCGGCGGCCACGGCACGCGCGCCGCTTTCCTCTTCCACCACGTAAACACCGGGGTAACTGACAGTGGCAGGCATCGACTTCTCCTCGGGTGGGAACGACCGGGATGCCGACCTGTTCACCCCTGCGAACAAGGGCGCCAGCCGGCTGGCGGCGAACGGCATCAGGGGCGAACCTGCGGCCGTGCGCCAGGGCTACTGCTTGGAACTGCTGTCAGGGCCGGCCGGGCCGGAAGAGGCCGCGGGCTTGGCGCTGGAATGGGGCGGATCGTAGGAGTCGACGTGCCCTGTGCGCATCCCTAGGTCGGCGCGGGCGCAAGGGGGGTGCTGGCGGCCTGCGGGGCTGGCGGCGGCCGGCGGCGTCTGCTACGCGCGCAGCGCGTGCCAGTGCGAGCGGCGGCGGCCGCGCGCGGGCGTCACGGCGCGCTGAAGAAGGCCCACATCGTCTCGTTGGCCGAGAGGGCTTGCGAGGGTGCAGTCTGGCCCAGGCGGCTGCCCGGTGCGCCAGGCCAGGAGTGGCCGCCGGTGTCGGTGACGCATTGCTGCACCTGCGCCCCGCCTCGGCAGGCGCTGACCCGCTCGCAGCGAGCGCCCGGCGTGTCCAGCACCGTGACAGCAGCGCCGCTGCAGTCGTTGCGCTGGGTCCAGCGTTGGAAGGTCTCGGGCTGGCTGGTGAATTCGGTGACCTGGCGGCGGTCGCGGAAGGCATTCGGCCCGGCACCGCCGTTGAACAGCACATGGTCGTCATCACGGGCATGGAACATCAGCACCGAGATGGGCCGGCTGGGCGTGCAGCTGAGCGTGTTGTCGGTGCCCGCCACCGCGGCCACGGCCTTGAACTGGTCGGCCATCTCGCAGGCCAGGCGGTGCACCAGCATGCCGCCGTTGGACGTGCCGGTGGCGTAGACCCGTTGCGGGTCCACCGGCACTTGCTGGCGCAAGCGGGCCAGCAAGGCGCGCACGAA
The DNA here is from genome assembly GCA_036023115.1 of Brasenia schreberi. Lineage (NCBI taxonomy): Eukaryota > Viridiplantae > Streptophyta > Magnoliopsida > Nymphaeales > Cabombaceae > Brasenia > Brasenia schreberi. The sequence continues at coordinate 40,094 of JAYKKT010000015.1, forward strand.
GGCCACGTCGTCCACCCCGCGATCGCGCGCGGCGCCGCAGCAGCGCCCCGCGTTCCAGGTGGCCAGGCCGCCGCCCGGCAGGGCGCTGTGGCCGTTGGGGAAGACGGCGATGAAGCCGTGGCGTTCGGCGGTGCTGATCAGGCCATAGCGTTCGTCGTCCGCCTGCAGCTGCATGTTGCCGCCACCGCCGTGGAAGGCCAGCAGCAGCGGCGCCGGGCGCGACCAGTCCAGGCTGCGGGGCAGGTGGACGAGGTAGTGGCGGGTTTCGCCGCCCAGCTCGAAGCTGAAACGGTGCGTGCCGGCCGCCGTGATGCGCGGCAGGGCGGGTGCGTCAGCCTGCGGTGCCGCGGCGGACGCGCCATCGGCTGGGGGGGATGCTGCAGCCTGGGCCTGCTTGCGCGCCTGCCAGCGCTCGCGCAGCGAAGGCGACTGTGCGTTGCTGCTGCTGGCGAAGTTCAGCAGCAGGCTACCCAGCAGCAGGGGGAGGCAAGCGGTGCGGAGCAGGCGGTGGCGGGCAGGCATGGCGGCAGCATAGCGCCGGGCCTCGCGCAGGCCTGTTCAGCGTGAGCGGCGCAGCAGCCCTTCGCCGCTCACCAGCAGGATGCCCGCCAGCACCAGGGCACTGCCCAGGATGAAGGGCGTCTCCAGCGGCTCGCCCAGCAGCCAGATGCCCAGCACGATGCCGAACACCGGCGTGAGGAACGAGAACACCCCCAGGCGGGACGCCAGGTAGCGCCGCAGCAGCCAGCACCACACCAGGAAGCTGGCGAAGGACACGACCAGGCTCTGGAAGGCCAGATGGGCCCAGGCCGCTGCGGTGGCGGCAAAGTGGGTCTGGCCGGTGAGCCAGGCCGCCGGCATCAGCAGCGCGAAGGCGCCGGTCAGCTGGTAGAGCAGGGTTTCGGTGGCGGGGGCGGCGCCCAGGCTGCTGCAGCGGATGGTGACCGTGGTGGCGCCCCAGGCGGCGCCGGCCAGCAGCGCCAGCCCGTCGCCCAGCAGCACCGGCCCGCTGAGGGCTGCGGCGCCCGCAGCGCCCCGGCCGCCGAAGGCCACGGCAATGCCCGCGAAGGCCAGCGCGATGCCGGCCCATTGCCAGCGGTGCAGGTGCTCGGACGGCAACCTGGCATGCAGGCCCAGCGCGGCGAACAGCGGGGCGGTGTAGAGGAACACCACCACGTGCGACGCATGGGTCAGGCGCAGGGCCTGGGCCACCAGCACGTATTCCAGCGCGAACAAGGCGCCGGCCAGCAGCCCTGGGCGCCAGCGGCCGGCTGCCAGTTGCAGGCCCTCGCCGCGCCAGCGCATCAGCCCGCCCAGCAAGACCACGCCGATGCCGGAGCGGATGCAGATCATCAGCATCGGGCTCACGTCGCCGGCGGCGGCCTTGAGCGAGATCTGCTGCAGGCTCCACACCAGGCACAGCAAGAGCATGGTGCCGACGGCGCGCGCGTCCAAGGGGGTGCGGGTGTCCATGCCGGGATTCTCGATGTGGCGGCTTGGCTGGAAGCAGTGAGAATCAGACAATGCATGCCGCCAAACGGACAGCCCCCGCCCCGCGCACCGTCCGCCGGGCCGCAGCCGACGAGTTGCTGCACCTGCCGCCCTACCTGGACCGTTTGCCGGCGCCCATCGTGTTCCGCACCGCGCAGATGCCGGCGCGGGCCAGCTACCCCCGGCACCGGCACCCCTGGGGCGAATTCGTCTATTGCTTCAGCGGGGTGATGGAGGTGAAGCTGGCCGGGGACCACTGCATCGCCCCGCCGCAGTTCGGCATCTGGCTGCCGCCCGAGGTGGAGCACCGTGGCCTGAACCGCCAGGCGGCGGTGCACAGCTCGCTCTACATCTCGGCGGAACTGTGCGGCGCCCTGCCGGACCAAGCCTGCGCCCTGAGCGTGAGCCCGCTGGCCCGCGCCCTGCTGGACCACCTGCGCGAACACGGCAGCGGCCCGGTGCCTGATGAGGCCGCCCAGCGGCTGCTGCAGGTGCTGGTGGACCAGCTGGCCCATGCCCGCCGCGTGGGCAGCTACCTGCCCAGGTCGGCCGACCCCTTGCTGCAGACCCTGCTGAGCCAGCTGGACGCCCACCCCGGTGACGAGCGCTCGCTGGCCGATTGGGCGGTGGCGCTGCACAGCACCGAGCGCACGCTCAGCCGCCGCTGCCAGCGCGAGCTGGGCATGTCCTTCGCGGCCTGGCGCCAGCGCCTGCGGGTGGTGAAAGCCTTGCCCCGCCTGGCCGCGGGCGAGAAGGTGGAAAGCATCGCGCTGGACCTGGGCTATGCCAGCGCGTCCGCCTTCATCGCCATGTTCCGGCGGATGACCGGGCTGACCCCGGACGCGCATCGGCGCGACCGCGCCCCGCTGGCCGCGGCCTGAGACGCTGGCCCTGCTCAGCGCACGGTGCGCGAGGACCAGTGCACGGCGCGGATGCGCCAGCCCTCGGGCGTGAGCGACAGCACCATCAGCTCCGCGCCCGCCAGGTTCAGCGGCTTGCCTTGCCAGTGGCCCTGGCTGCGCTGCGTGGACTGGACCCAGGCCGCCTCGCCCAGCACCGTCACCACCGGCGCGCCGTCCATCCGGCGGGGCACGGCGCGGGCGAAGGCGATGTCTTCTTTCAGATGGTGCTGGAGGTAGGCTTCGCGCGTCTCGCGCTCACCGCCTTCCAGCACCACCGCGTCGGGCGCCAGCCAGCGGGCGGCGGCGTCGGCATCACCCGCCGCCAGCGCGGCGTGGAAGGATTACACGGCGGTGAGCACCGCAGCGTCCGCGGCAGGCTCGGCCGCCTGGACCAGGGCAGGGAGCAGGGGCAGCAACAGGGCAAGACGACGATGCATGGCAGGGGGCGCGCGGCAGGCGCCAAGACGCTGCCCGTTCAGCAGCCGCCCAACTGTGCCCGCGTCGGCAGGCCGTCGCAATCCCCGGGGAACTGCACCGCGCGGGCGCCCAGCTGGTTGCCGCGGGCAGCGGCTGTGGCCAGGGGCAGGCCTTCCAGCAGGGCGCTGATCACGCCCACGGCGAAGGCGTCACCGGCGCCCACGGTGTCCACCACGCGCGCCACCGGCACGCCGGGCACGGTGCCGCGGCCTTGGGCGTTGGCCCAGAAGGCACCGGCCGGGCCCAGCTTGACGACGACCTGGCTGGCGCCGCGGGCCAGGTAGAAGTCGGCAATGCCTTCGGGCGTGTCAGCGCCGGTCAACAGGCGGCCTTCGGCCAGGCCGGGCAGCACCCAGTCGCAATGGCGGGCCAGCTCGTTGAGGCAGTTCTGCATGCTGGCGGTGTCCGGCCACAGGCGCGGGCGCAGGTTGGGGTCGAAGGACACGCTGCGGCCCGCGGCACGTGCGGCCTGCGCCATCTGGAAGACCAGCGAGCGGGTGTCGGCCGACAGGGCCGGCGTGATGCCGGTCAGGTGCAGATGGCGCGAGGCGGCGCAGGTGGCGGCCGGGTAGTCCGCCAGGCCCAGGTGGCTGGCGGCCGAGCCGCGGCGGTGGTATTCCACCACCGGGTCGCTGCCGTCATGGGCCAGCGACTTCAGCATGAAGCCGGTGGGGTGGTCCGGGTCCACGCGCACATGGTGGTGGTCAATGCCTTCGGCGGCCATGAAGGCCAGCAGCTGGCGGCCGAAGCTGTCCGCGCCCACCCGGCTGAGGTAGCTCACGCCAAAGCCCAGCCGCGCCAACCCGACGGCCACGTTCAGCTCGGCGCCGGCGGTGGCGCGGTCGAAGCTGCGCACGGCCTCCAGCGGGCCGCTCTCGCGGGCGATGAACAAGGCCATGGCCTCGCCCACCGTCACCACGTCCAGCGTGCCGGGCTCACGCATCTTCGTCGCCCGCCGTTTCGTCGATGCCGAAGTCCAGCAGCACCTTGCAGCTGTAGCGGGGCTGTTTCTCGGCGATGTCGAAGGCTTTCTGCACGTCACGGAAGCCCACCTGGTGGGTGATGATGTGCTCGGGCTGCACCAGGCCGCGGCTGAACCAGTCGATGACGGTGGGGAACATCGCGCAGTTCAGCCGCGAGGCGTGCAGCGACAACTCCTTCTTGGTCAGCTCCTGCTGCGGGATGGCCGAGGGCGTGGCCGAAAAGCCCAGGATGCCGATGCGTGCCGCCGGCGCGGCGATGCGCACCGCCTCTTCCAGGATGCTGGGGTGGCAGACCGCGTCGTAGATCAGGGTGGGGCCGCCGTCCACGCCGCGGGCCTTCAGCGCCTCTTCCAGGGATTCGTTGGCGGTGTTGATCACCTCGTCTGCCTCGGCCCCGCAGGCGCGGGCCAGGGCCAGGCGCTCGTCCAGCCGGTCGGTGATGAAGGCCTTGATGCCGTACACCTTCTTCAGCACCTGCAGCAGGTTCAGGCCCACCGGGCCGGCGCCGTAGATCAGGGCGATGTCCTCCTTGAACACGCCGGTGCGCGCGGTGACGTTGGCCGCCACGGCGAAGGGCTCGATGATGGACGCGCAGACCGCGCTCACGTTCGCCGGCACCTTGTAGGCGTTGCCCGCGGGGGCGCAGACGAACTGGCTGAAGCCGCCCTGGCGGTGCACGCCCAGCACATTGAGGTGGCGGCAGACATTGCGCCGGCCGATGCGGCAGGCGTGGCAGCTGCCGCAGCTGATGACCGGGTCCACGGTGACACGTTCGCCGATGCGGGCCGGGTCCACGCCCTCGCCCACGGCGTCGATGCGGCCGAAGAACTCGTGGCCAATCACCCGCGGGTAAGAGACGAAGGGGTTCTGGCCGTGGAAGATGTGCAGGTCAGACCCGCAGATGCCCGCAAAGCGCACGCGCACGCGCACCTCGCCGGCAGCAGGTTCAGGCAGGGGCAGCTCGCGCACGGCGAGGCTGTTCGGTTCGTCAACGACGATGCTCAGCATGGCTTCAGTTCTTTCAGTTCAGGGGCTGGACGGCAGAAGTCGCCGCCGGCCATCCAGCGGCCGCCGCGGAACCGGCTCCGCCGGGCCGCTGGTGGCGCCCCCTTGAGGGGGAGCGCCGCAGGCGCTCGGGGGTGGGCTTGTGTCACCAGTTCCACATCGCGCCGTCGCGCAGGCGGGCCACCGGCAGGTAGGCGCGTTCGTAGGGGTGCTTGGCGGCCAGCGCTTCGTCGATGTCCACGCCCAGGCCGGGCACCTCGTCCATCACCAGGTAGCCGTCTTCAAAGCGGTAGTTGTGCGGGAACACGGCATTGGTCAGCTCGCTGTGCGGCATCAGCTCCTGCACGCCGAAGTTGGGCACCCACAGGCCGAAGTTGACGGCGGCGGCCATGCAGACCGGCGACAGGTCGGTGGCGCCATGGAAGCCGGTGCGCACCTGGTACATGGCCGCAAAGTCAGCGATGCGGCGCAGGTGGGTGATGCCGCCCGCGTGCACGATGGTCGAGCGGATGTAGTCGATCAGCTGTTCCTGGATCAGGTCCTTGCAGTCCCAGATCGAGTTGAAGACCTCGCCCACCGCCAGCGGCGTGGTGCTGTGCTGGCGGATCAGGCGGAAGCTCTCCTGGTTGTCGGCCGGCGTGGCGTCTTCCACCCAGAACATCCGGTAGGGCTCCAGGTCCTTGCACAGGCGGGCGGCCTCGATGGGCGTCAGGCGGTGGTGGGCGTCGTGCAGCAGGTGGGGGTCGAAGCCCACGGCCTCGCGCACCTTGCGGAACAGCTCGGGCGTGTGGCGCAGGTACAGCGCGGTGTCCCAGGTCTCTTCGGGCGGCAGGCCCTTTTGCGCCGGCTCGTAGTGGCCCTTGGCCTTGCCCACGCCATAGACCTTGTCCATGCCCGGCACGCCGGACTGCACGCGGATGGCCTTGTAGCCTTCCTCGATGTGCTGTTGCACGGCCTCGATGGCCTCGGCGTGGTCGCGGCCGTTGGCGTGGCCGTAGACCATCACGCCCTCGCGGCTCTTGCCGCCCAGCAGGCGGTACACGGGCATGCCGGCCAGCTTGCCCAGGATGTCCCACAGCGCCATGTCGATGCCGGCGATGGCGGTCATGGTCACCGGGCCGCGCCGCCAGTAGGCGCCCCGGTAGAGGTACTGCCAGATGTCCTCCAGGTTGCGCGGGTCACGGCCGACCAGGCAGGGGAAGATGTGCTCTTCCAGGTAGCTGCGCACGGCCAGTTCGCGGCCGTTCAGCGTGGCGTCCCCCAGGCCGTAGACGCCCTCGTCGGTCGTGATCTTCACGGTGACGAAGTTGCGGCCGGGGCAGGTGACGATGGTCTCGAGGCGTTCGATCTTCAAGGCGGAATCTCTGGGTTCAGTCGACGAAGTGGTCAGGCGCACGCTGACGCACCTGCGGAAGGTGGCGGCCCACGCGGTCGATGTGACCGGCCACCGCGGCGCCCAGGCGGCCGACATCGCGCGCGGCCATCAGGGCGAGGATTTGTTCGTGTTCGGCCAGGGCCAGCTGGGCGTGGTCGGCCACGCCGTCCAGCAGCAGCCAGCGCACGCGGTCGAACTGGCGCTTCATGGGTTGCAGCATCTCCCACACGTGCGGGCGGCCGGCGAAGTCGAAGAGGCGGCGGTGCATCAGCTCGTCCAGGCGGAAGAACTGGCCCACCTCGCCGGCCTTCACCGCGCTGCGCTGCTGGTCCACGATGCCGGCGAACTCGTCCAGCTGCGCCGGGGTGATGGTTTGCGCCAACTGCACATGGCTGGCGCATTCCAGCGTGCTGCGGGCGAAGCGGCCTTCGTCCAGCAGCGTCATCGAAATGGGCGCGACCAGGGTGCCGACCTTGCGCTGGATCTGCACCAGCTGCTCATCGGCCAGCTGCACCAGGGCCTCGCGCACCGGGGTGCGGCTGACCTCCAGCGTGGCGGCGATGGTGGCCTCCGACAGGCTGAAGCGGGGCGGCAAGGTGCCGCGCACGATGGCGTCACGCAGGCGCTGGGTCACCTGCTGGGTGTAGGAGCGCTCCGGGTCCAGGCGGAAGTCGCGCAGGGCGTTCAACAGCACGGCGTCGGCGGGCACAGGGGGCTTGGTGTTCGTTCTCACTGTTATACCATGGTAGTTCGATCAAGTTGCGTGCGCAACCACGGGTTTGCCCTGGGGTTCAGGCGGCAAACTCGTCCATAGACTGCGCAACCTGCCATGGCACCATGGTAGTTTGCGAGAACCACTTGAACCTTCTGAACGCTTCCCACCTCGCCCGCCTGCCGGCCGGCGTGCAACTTCCCCGCTACGACCGCAGCGCTGTGCGCCCAGGCATCGTGCACCTGGGCCTGGGCGCCTTCCACCGTGCGCACCAGGCGCTCTACACGGAGGCCGTGCTGAACCAGGGCGACCTGCGCTGGGGCATTGTGGGCGTGCACCTGCGCGGCCGCCGCCTGGCGGACCTGCTGCGGGCGCAGGACGGGCTGTGGTCGGTCACCGAGCGCCATGCCGAGCAGGCACAGACGCAGGTGGTGGGGGCGCTGCGCGCCGCGCTGTTTGCGCCGGAAGAGGGTGAGGCCGTGCTGGCCGCCCTGGCCGACCCGGGCGTGCACATCGTCACCTCCACCGTCACCGAGAAGGGCTACAGCTTCATGCCGGCCACCGGCGCGCTGGACCTGAACGACCCCGATCTGCAGCACGACCTGCGCGAGCCCGGCGCGCCGCGCAGCACCCTGGGCGTGCTGGCGGCCGGCCTGCTGCGCCGGCCGGCGGGCGCGCCCCTCACCGTGGTCTGCTGCGACAACATGGCGGCCAATGGCGACAAGCTCCAGCAGCTGCTGCTGCAGTACGCCGAGCGCGCCTGCCCCGCGCTGGTCGCGCGCCTGTCTGACGGCAGCATCGCGTTCCCGAACACGATGGTGGACCGCATCGTGCCCGCCGCCACGCCGGCCTCGCTGGACGAGGCGGCCGGCCGGCTGGGTCTGCGTGACGAAGCGGCCATCGTCTGCGAGCCCTTCACCCAGTGGGTGATCGAAGACCGCTTCGCCGGCCCGCGCCCGGCCTGGGAGACCGCGGGTGCGCTGCTGACCAGCGATGTGCGCCCCTTCCAGGCCATGAAGCTGCGCCTGCTCAACGGCAGCCACTCGGCCATCGCCTACCTGGGCCAGCTGCGCGGCCGCGCCACCGTGGCCGAGGCCATGGCCGACCCGCTGATCCGCCAGGCCGTGCGCGGCCTGATGCGGGACGAGCTGCGGGCCACGCTGCAGGTGCCGGCGGGCTTCAACGCCGCCGCCTACTGTGAGCAGCTGCTGCACCGCTTCGACAACCCGGCCCTGGCCCACCGCACCGAGCAGATCGCCATGGACGGCACGCAGAAGGTGGCCGTGCGCTGGTTGCCGGCCCTGCGGGAGCGGCTGGCGGCTGGCGCCCCCTGCCCCTGGCTGGAGCGGGCCCTGGCCGCCTGGCTGCACTACCTGCTGCACGAGCAGGCCGACCATGGCGCGCGGCTGGTGGTGAGCGACCCCGGCGCGGCCGCCCTGGCAGCCGTGCTGCGCCAAGCCCTGTCGCCCGAGGGCGTGGCCCAGGCTGCTCTGCGCCATGCCCCGGTCTTCGGTGACACGGCCTGGCCCACCGAGCTGGCCCAGCGCCTGGGTGAGCACCTGGCCACGCTGCAGCGCGGCGGCACCAGCGCCCTGCTGGCCCCGGCGGCCACCGGCCATTGACCGACCGACCCCTTTGAATCAACCCACAGGCGCAGGCACGCGCCGACCATTCCGGAGACTTGAGATGGCACTGAACCGCAGACAATTTGGATCGCTGGCCGCTTCGCTGGGCCTGGGGGCTTCGGTCCTCAGCCCGGTGCGGGCCCAGGGCGCGCAGATCACCCTGAAGTACGGCACGGCCTTCCCGGCCGACCACCCCGGCTCGCTGCGCATCAAGGAAGCGGCCGAGGCGCTGCGCAAGGACACCGGTGGCAAGCTGGACCTGCAGGTCTACCCCGCCAGCCAGCTGGGCAGCGAGCCGGACATGATCTCGCAGGTGCGTGCGGGCGCCATCGACCTGATGTCCACCGCCGGCACCAACCTGCAGACCCTGGTGCCCACCGCCGGCATCAACGGCGTGGCCTTCGCGTTCAAGGACTACGCCGCCGTCTGGGCCGCGATGGACGGTGAACTGGGCGGCCATGTGCGCGGCGCGCTGGCCAAGGTCGGCCTGCAGGCCTTCGACAAGGTGCTGGACAACGGCTACCGCAACATCACCACCGCCAGCAAGGCCATCGTCACCCCGGCCGACCTGAAGGGCTTCAAGATCCGCGTGCCCGGCATCCCGATGTGGCTGTCGATGTTCAAGGCCCTGGGCGCCTCGCCCACCGCCATCCCCTTCGGCGAGCTGTACTCGGCCCTGCAGACCAAGGTGGTGGACGGGCAGGAGAACCCGCTGGCCCTGATCCAGAGCGCCAAGCTGTATGAAGTGCAGAAGTTCTGCTCGCTGAGCGGCCACACCTGGGACGGCCACTTCATCTTCGGCAATGCCAAGAAGCTGCAAGCCCTGCCCAAGGAAGTGCAGGACCTGCTCAACACCCACCTGACCAATGCCGCCCTGAAGCAGCGCGAGGACATCGCCCGCCTGAACAAGGACGCCGAGGGCCAGCTGACCAAGGCCGGCATCAGCTTCAACCGCCCGGACACCACGCCCTTCCGCGAAATGCTGCGCAGCGCCGGTTTCTACACCGAGTGGAAGACCAAGTTCGGTGACGAAGCCTGGGCCAAGCTCGAGAAGTACGCCGGCCGCCTGGCCTGACCTGCGCCCGCCGCGCACCGCTGTTGTCGTTCCCCCGCACCGCCTCCATGGATCACCACGCCCCTTCCCAGCCCACCGCCAGCGGCAAGCCCTGGCTGGACCGCTTCGACTGCCTCGTCGGCCTGATCAGCGAGGGCCCCGCCGCCGCGCTGGTGCTGGCGGAGGTGTTGATCCTCGGGGGCGGTGCGCTCTCGCGCTATGCCTTGCAGATGCCGCTGCCCTGGTCGGACGAACTGGCCAGCATCCTGTTCGTCTGGCTGGCCATGCTGGGCGCGGTGATCGCGCTGCGCCGCGGCACCCACATGCAGCTGACGACCTTCGTGAAAGACCTGTCGCCAGCCCGGCGGGCCTGGCTGGACGCACTGGGCATGTTCCTGGTGATGGCCTTCCTGGGCCTGCTGATCCACCCCGCATGGGAGCAGTTCCATGACGACCTGGCGGTGACCACGCCCACGCTGGAAATCAGCGAGGGCTGGCGCAAGGCCTCGGTGCTGGTGGGCGCGGTGCTGATGCTGATGACCGCCGCCACCCGGCTGCTGCAGCGGGCGAGCTGGGGCCAGATCGCGCAGACCGGCGCCCTGGTGGGCGTGGCCGCCGCCCTGCTGTGGTTCTCGGGCGCCAGCCTGGCGGCCATGGGGCATCTGAACCTGCTGGTGTTCTTCGTGGGCCTGCTGATGTTCTGCATCGTCATCGGCGTGCCCATCGCCTTCGCCTTCGGCCTGGCGACCATGTCCTACATCGCCTTTGCCACGACGACGCCGCTGTTCATCGTGCCCAACCGCATGCAGGAGGGCATGTCGCACCTGATCCTGCTGGCCGTGCCCTTGTTCGTGTTCCTGGGCGCGCTGATCGAGATGACCGGCCTGGCCAAGGCCATGATCGACTTCCTCGTCAGCCTCATCGGCCATGTGCGCGGTGGCCTGCAGTACGTGCTGCTGGGCGCCATGTACCTGGTGTCGGGCATCTCGGGTGCCAAGGCGGCCGACATGGCGGCGGTGGCGCCGGCGCTGTTCCCCGAGATGCGCAAGCGCGGCACCTCGGACGGTGACCTGATCGGCCTGCTCTCGGCCTCGGGGGCGATGTCCGAGACCATCCCGCCGTCCATCGTGCTGATCACCATCGGTTCGGTCACCGGCGTGTCCATCACCGCGCTGTTCATCGGCGGGCTGATGCCGGCCGTGGTGGGCATGCTGGCCATGGCCGTGGTGGTGTGGTGGCAGACCCGCGGCGAGGACATGAGCGGCGTGGTGCGCGCCAGCCGGCGCGAGATCGGCCGCCTGCTGCTGGTGGCCCTGCCGGCACTGGCCCTGCCCTTCATCATCCGCACCGCGGTGGTGGAAGGCGTGGCCACGGCGACCGAGGTGTCGACCATCGGCATCTTCTACACCGTGTTCGCGGGCCTGGTGATCTACCGCCGCTTCGATTGGAAGGCCGTCTACCCCATGCTGCTGGACACGGCCGCCTTGTCGGGCGCGATCCTGCTGATCGTGGGCTGCGCCACCGCCATGGCCTGGGCGCTGACGCAGAGCGGCTTCTCCCAAGACCTGGTGCGCCTGCTCACGGCCGTGCCGGGCGGGCAACTGGGCTTCCTGCTGGTGTCGGCCCTGGCCTTCGTGGTGCTGGGCAGCGTGCTGGAGGGCATCCCGGCCATCGTGCTGTTCGGCCCGTTGCTGTTCCCCATCGCCCGCATGATGGGCGTGCACGAGGTGCACTACGCCATGGTGGTGGTCTTCGCCATGGGCCTGGGCCTGTTCTCGCCGCCCTTCGGCGTGGGCTTCTACGCGGCCTGCGCCATCGGCAAGGTCTCGCCCGATGTGGCCATCGGCCGGGTGTGGCCACACCTGGCGGCGCTGTTCGTGGCGCTGCTGGTGTTGATCGGCGTGCCCTGGGTGTCCATCGGTTTCCTGGACCGTTGAGCGTTCAAGACGGCTGACCCAGGCGCTGGGCGGTGCGGCGAGCGTCAGCGTGTTGCAGCGCCCGCCGTCGGTCGCGCCAGCGCAGCCAGCCGGTGAGCGTCAGCCCCAGTGGCCACAGGCCACTGAAGCAGACCAGCACGCGGCCGGCCCAGCCAAAGGCCTCGCCGTTGTGCAGTGGGTGCAGCCAGGCGAGCAGGGCATCGCCGGCCGACTGCCCACGGGCATCGCGCCGGGCCAGCAGTTCGCCCGTCTGGGCGTTCAGCCACAGGTAGTGGCGCGGAAAGCGCTGGCTGGGGTCGCCGGGCAATGCCAGCCGCAGGCGCAGCACGGCGCTGCCCTCACCGGGCGTGTCCATCCAGCGCGGCCGCGCTTCGGGCCAGTGCTGGTGGGCGATGTCCAGCAGCGTGTCCAGTGGCAGCAGCGGCAGGTCTGGCGCACGGTCCTGCCGCACGGCAGGCATGGCCAGCGGGGTGCCCAGGCGCGCGGCCAGCGGCTCCACCAGGCCGGGCAGCGCCAGCGCTGCGCCGGTGGCGGCCAGCACCGCCAGCAAGAGTGCGCTCAGCAGGCCGGCCAGCTTGTGCAGGTCGTGGTGGCGGCGGGCGGCCGCGCCGTCAAGCCTCAGCCGCAAGGCGCTGCGCCACTGGCCTGGGCGCGGCCACCACAGCAGCAGGCCCGCCGCCAAGGACAGCAGCAGGGCCAGGCCGGTGGCCCCCACGGCCCAGCGCCCAGGCTCGCCGGCCAGCAGGCTGTAGTGCAGGTCGAACAGCCAGGTGGCGGCGAAGCGGCCCCAGAAACGGCTGGCCAGCACCTCGTCGCGGCCCGGGTCCACGCTCACCAGGAGCGGCGCGAAGAATTCGCCAGCGGTTTCCGCCGGCTTCAGGTAGCGGGCCGTGACCACGCCGTGGCCTGCGGGCGGCAGCTCGATGCGCCAGCCCTGGGTGCGCCCCGGGTGGGCTCGCTGCAAGGTGTCCAGCACCGCCTGCCAGGCGCGCACGGGCGTGGCGGGCTCGGCCCGCTGCAGTGCGGGCTCGACCAGGGCGTCCAGCTCGGTGTAGAACACCAGCAGGCTGCCGGTCAGGCCCAGCAGCACGAACAGCGGCCCCAGGCCCAGGCCCAGCCAGCGGTGCAGGCGCAGCCAGCGGCTGCGCCAAGGGGTGCGTAGCCAGCCCATGGCGGCGCCCTCAGAAGGCCGAACGCACGGACAGGTTCAGCGAGCGCGGCTCGCCCGCCGAGTGCAGGGTCTGGCTGCCATCCCACCACACGTACTCGCGCGCGCCGTTGGCAGCGTTCAGCAGCTGCGCCTCGAACTGCAGCGCCGGACGGGCAGACCAGCGTGCCGACAGGTTGAGCGTGCGGTAGGCGCCGTACTGGCCGGTCAGCGCGTTGCTGCGCTCCAGCCAGTAGCTGCCCTGGCCCTGCAGCCAGGCGCTGAGCGTGAGGTCTTCGCGGGCCTGCCAGTCCAGGCCGGCGTTGAAGAGCTGGTGCGGCACATGGTCCAGCTCCTTGCCCTGGGTGGCCGGCGCTGCCGGGTTGGGCGTGGTGATCACCGCGCGCTGCAGGCCCAGGGTGGCGAAGGCCTCGACCGTGCGTGCGGGGTGGGCACGCAGTTGCAGGTCCACGCCGCGGCGGCGCGTGGCGCCGATGTTGGTGGAGTCCCCACTCGGGTTGTTCAGGTCGCGGTAGACCTCGTCGGTGGCGGTTTGCTGCCACACGGCGACGCGGCCATCCAGCCAGGGGCTGGCGATGAACTTCAGGCCCAGCTCGCTGCCGGTGTTGATCGAGGCGCTGAGGTCGGCCGTGCGCGGCGGGATCTTGTAGCTGGCCGCCCCCACGCCGATCTGGAAGCTGCGGCCCCAGTTGGCATAGGCGCTCACCGCTTCACTGGGCGACCACACCGCGCTGAATTTGGGCTGCTGGATGCTGCCGAAGTCGTTGACGCCGGCCTCGGTGCCGGCCAGCCGGTTGTCGAAATGGCCGCCGATGCGGTCCACCCGCCAGCCTGGCACCAGCTTCAGCGTGGGCAGCGGCTTGTAGACGGCCTGCACGAACAGGCCGCTCACATCCAGCGTCCAGGCCTGGTCACGGGTGGTGCTGACCCGGCTGCGTTCGGTGGTGGTGTAGCGCTGGCTGAAGTTGCGTTGCTGCTCGGTGTCCAGGCCGCCTTCCAGGGCCAGGTCGGGGCCCTGCCACGGGCGCCAGCTGAGCAGGGCACGCAGGCCGAGGTGGGTCTCCTGGGTGTCCCGTTCCTGTTGCGAGGTGTTGGCGGCAAAGCGCACCCAGCGTTGGTCCTCGTAGCGGTTGACATAGAGCAGGCTGCGCCACGAGAGTGCGCTGCGCTGGCCGCCTTCCACCGTCACGCTGGCCTGGGCCACGTTGCGGCGGCCCCCGTCGGTGGCCGACAGGGCATAGGACTGGCGCCGGTCGGCATCGGCATCGGCCTGGGTCAGGTAGCCCGGCTCCTGGGCCTCGGCGTGGTGGGCGCGCAGCGCGGCGCTGATGCGCAGGTCCTGCCCCGCGGGGCGGTAGCTCCATTGGCCGTTCAGGCTGGCGCGGTCGGATTGCGAGTGTGCGCGCCAGCCATCGGCGTGGCGGGCGCCCAGGGCGATGTTCTGGGTGAAGCCGCCATCCTCGCGGTCCGCTGCGAACTGGACGTCGGTCTTGCCCCAGGGGCCGGCGCCCAGGCGCATGTCGTTGGCGTTGCCGCCCTGGCGGGTCAGCAGTTCCAAGTTGCCGGCGATGTTGTGCAGGCCGTAGCGGGCGTCGTTGGTGCCGCGCACTGCCGTGATGGCCTGCAGGCCCAGGGGCGTGACCAGGTCCAGGTAGGGCATGTTGCCGTCGTTGCTGTTGGCGGGCACGCCGTCGATCAGCAGCTTCACGGCATTGACCTCACCCTCGCCGTTGAAACCCCGGAACGAGGGCTTGCCCGAGGTGGTGCCCTGGTTGAAGTGGGTGAGCTGCATGCCGGGCAGGCGGGTCAGCAGCTCCCAGTTGGCGTTGGCGGCGGCGTTCTGCAGCTCGTCAGGGCCGACCGTGTCCACCGAGGTGAGCAGGGACCGCGTGCTGAGCTGGCCGACGGCGGGGGCGGTGACGAGCACGCGGCTCAGGTCGAAGGCGACGCTGGGCTCGGTGGCGCGCGTGGCGCGCGGGGCGCCGATCATGGCGCAGAGGCAGGCGAGGCTCAGGGCCAGGCGTGGGAAGGCGATGGTGTGCATGGAGCAGGTGCGCAAGGGCCGCCACGGTGCTGTGTGCGGCGAGGTAAGGCGATGGGCCCGCAGCGCCAGCACGCGAACAGTGGCGCGACAAGGCGGCAGGAGGCCAGGGGCTGGTCAGGGCAGGCGTGCGGCAGGGCTGCACGCCAAGGACTCAGGCCCGTGGCGGTGGGGCCCGCGCCTGGGCGCTGCGCCAGGCATGCAGGGTGTGGCCCGCCGTCAGGAAGGCGGCAGGCAGCGCGAAGGCGGCATCACTCTGCGGCAGGCTGGCGTGGGTGGCGGGCGGAAGGCCGCCGGCATCACACTGCAGATGGCAGCAGGGGCAGTGGTCCAGCAACTGCTTCAGCAGCGCTGGTGGGCTGGGCGCAGGCTCGGTGCCGTCGGCCACCCAGCGCGGGCCCTGGGACGAGCACACCTCCATCCAGGGCGCGGCCGCTTGCCGGCCCAGGGCGTGTGACACCGTGGGCGCGAGCGCAGCCAGCAGCGTGGCCCACAGGGCCAGCCACAAGGCCAGGGATCGGGATCTGCGACGCATCTGCATGCCGCTGGGATTCTAGGGCGCGCGCTTTTGCGCCACTTGCGCTTTCTCAGGTGCGCGCGCCAGGGGACGTGGGCGCTTGTGGCAGGTGCGGCATGTGGGTGTGGGCATGGACGGCCAGGGCTTGGGCGCCGCCGCCTAGAATGCGGGCCCCTGCCGGCTTGCAGCGAATGAAGCGGCCTGTGCAGGCCCTCTCACCCGCCAGCCGGCAACACAAGGACTCTCGCACATGGGCGCGCAGTGGAAAGCAAAGCACAAGGACCTGGCCGCCAATGCCAAGGGACGCCTGTTCGGCAAGCTGGCCAAGGACATCATGATCGCCGCCCGCCATGGCGCCGACCCGGCTGCCAATGCGCGGCTGCGGTTGGTGATCGAGCAGGCCCGCAAGGTGTCCATGCCCAAGGACACGCTGGAGCGCGCCATCAAGAAGGGCGCCGGGCTGACCGGCGAGGCGGTGCATTTCGAGCACGCCATGTACGAGGGCTTTGCGCCGCACCGGGTGCCGGTGATGGTGGAGTGCCTGACCGACAACGTCAACCGCGCGGCGTCCGACATGCGGGTGCTGTTCCGCAAGGGCCAGCTGGGCACCTCGGGCTCGGTGGCCTGGGACTTTGACCACCTGGGGCTGATCGAGGCCGAAGCCGCCACCCCCGGTGCCGACGCCGACATGGCCGCCATCGAGGCCGGTGCGCAAGACCTGGAAGCCGCCGATGAAGATGGCGTGGTGCTGTTCTACACCGACCCCGCCGACCTGGACCTGGTGAGCCGCGCCTTGCCGGCGCAAGGCTTCACCGTGCTGTCGGCCAAGCTGGGCTACAAGCCCAAGAACCCGGTGGACGCCGGCACCCTGAGCGCCGAACAGCTGGAAGAGGTGGAGAGCTTCCTGGCGGCGCTGGACGCGAACGAAGACGTGCAACACGTCTACGCCGGCCTGCAGGCCTGATCTCCCACGGCGCCACGTGTTGTGGCGCCAGCCCCGACAATCGCCGCCGGAGGCCGCTGCCTCCACACGAACTGAATCGAGCTTGCCATGAACGACACCGCCGCCTCGCCCCAACCGGCCGACACCCCCGCCACCGAGCGTCCTGCCCTGCCGGACCGCCTGTCCATCGACCAGCGCAGCCCGCACTTCGTGGCCGCGGTGTTCGAGCACGACATCGGCATCCGCTTCAACGACAAGGAGCGCTCGGACGTGGAGGAATACTGCATCAGCGAAGGCTGGATCAAGGTGCCCGTGGGCAAGACCGTGGACCGCAAGGGCCGGCCGCTGACGGTCAAGCTCAAGGGCCGGGTCGAAGCCTTCTACAAGTAAGCCGCCAGGCCACTACCACCCGCTCGCAGAGGGCGCCGGGAAGTGCACAGCGCCGCAGGCTGATTCTGTCGGCGACGGCCCCGAACCGGATGGTCCTGGCGGGCCCGTCACACCGTTGGCGCCGGCTTCAGCGGCCGGGCACTTCGTGGTCGGGCGCGGCATCGCCGCGCCAGCGGCGCCAGGCCCGCGCGGCCAGGATCAGACCCAGCACAGCGGTTTCCACCCAGGGCCTGGGCTGCCCCAGCTTGAGGTGCAGCCAGATGTGGGCCAGCGCCAGGGCCGCCAGCCAGGGCGCGGTCTGGTGCAGTCGCGGCCACCACGGCCCCAGCCACGCCGCCACGCGGCCGATGGAACTGGCAGCCAGCAGCGCCAGGCCGGCCAGGGCCAGCCAGCCCGGGGGCATGGCGGGCCGCTCCAGCAGGTCGGCCCACAGGGCGGCGCTGTCACCGCCCGCGTCCAGCGTGGCGTACAGCGCCAGGTGCAGGGCCGCATAGGCAAAGGCCCACAGGCCGGCCGTGCGGCGCAGGCGCATCAGCGGGTTCCAGTCGGACAGGCGCCGTCCGTGTTTGGCCTGGCCGCGACGCGCCAGCGCCACCAGCCCGCTGCGCAGCAGCGGCAGGCCCAGGCTGAGCAGCAGCAACACCAGGGCCGACTGCCCGCTCAGTTGCAGCAGGGCTTGCAGCGGGTTGGCACCCCAGCGGGCGGTGGCCGTCTGCCCCACCAGCCAAGCCGCCGGCAGCGCGCACAGGGCGTTGGCCAGGCGGGGCAGCACGGGGCGGTGGCTGGTTGGCCGGGAGGCGGCGGTGGCCACGGTGTGCATGTGGCCGGGCTCAGAAATGCTGGCGCAGATCCATGCCGGTGTAGAGCGAGGCCACCTGGTCGGCATAGCCGTTGAAGGGCAGCGTGGCGCGCTTGGACAGCTCACCCAGGCGCAGTTCGCGCCGCTGCGACCAGCGCGGGTGGGGCACCTCGGGGTTGACGTTGGCATAGAAGCCGTACTCCGAGGGCATGGCACGCATCCAGGCGCTGACGGGTGGCTGCTCCACCAGGCGGATGCGGGTGATGGCCTTGGCGCTCTTGAAGCCGTATTTCCAGGGCACGGCCAGGCGCAGCGGGGCGCCGTTCTGCGTGGGCAGCGGCTGGCCGTACAGGCCGGTGACGAGCAGGCTCAAGGGGTGCATGGCCTCGTCGATGCGCAGGCCTTCCACATAGGGCCAGGCCAGGCTGTTCAGCCGCTGGCCCACCATCTCGGCCGGGCGCAGCACCGAGTGGAATTCCACGAAGCGGGCGCGCGAGTTGAGCCCGGCGTCCTTCAGCAGGCGCGCCAGCGAAAAGCCGCGCCAGGGCACGACCATGGACCAGCCTTCCACGCAGCGCAGGCGGTAGATGCGGTCTTCCTGCGGGTAGCGGCGCAGCAACTCGTCCAGTGCCCAGACGCGGGGCGACTGCACCTCGCCTTCCACGCTCAGCGTCCAGGGGCTGGGGCGGAAGTCTTCCGCCAGCTTCCACACCACTTCCTTGTTGGGCGAGAACTCGTAGTAGTTGTTGTAGCGGCTGGCCTGCTCCAGCGGGGTCAGCGGCTCGTCGGCTGGGGCGGCCTGCACCAGGCGCGGGGCGGCGGCTGCCAGGCCCCCGCCCAGGGCCTGGGCCAGCCAGGCGCGGCGGCCCCGCCACACCGCCTCGGGTGTGATCTCGCTGCTGCGCGGGTCCATGGGGCTCAGTGCGGCAGGGTGGGCAGTTCGAAGGGCTTGGCCGGGGTGGACAAGGCCTGCATGAAGGCCACCAACTGCGCCATCTCGTCCTTGCTGAGGTTCAGGTCCTTCATGTTGGGCGAGCGGTTGGTCTTGACCACGCCGCCCTTGGCGTAGAAGGCCACCAGTTCTTCCAGTGTCTTGGCCGAACCATCGTGGAAGTAGGGCGCGGTGTGCACGGCCTCGCGCACGGTGGGGGTCTTGAAGGCGCCCTTCATGCTGGGCACGGGCTTCTGTGCGTAGCGGCCCGGGTCCGCGTTGGGCAGGCCGAACGAGGCCAGGCCCAGGTTGTGGAAGCCGTTGTCGGTGAAGTTGGCGCCGGCATGGCAGGTGGCGCAGTTGCCCTTGTTGGGGTCGATGAAGACGGCGAAGCCCTTGACCTGGTCGGCGCTCATCGCGGTCTTGTCGCCCGCCACCCAGCGGTCAAACGGGGCGTTGTTGCTGACGATGGTGCGCTCGAAGCTGGCGATGGCCTTGGACAGGCTGTCCGCGTCAATGGGCTTGCCGGGGTAGGCGGCGGCGAACAAGGCGCGGTAGCCGGCATTGCTGTTCAGCCAGGTGAACAGCTTCTGGGTGTCCATGTTCATTTCGGCGCTGGCCTCCATCGGGCCCATGGCCTGGTCTTCCAGCGACTTCTTGCGGCCGTCCCACATCTGAACCGTGTTGTAGGCGGTGTTGATGACGGTGGGGCTGGCGCGGTCCAGCACCATGCTCTTGTGGCCCTTGCCGGTGGGCATGCCGTCGGACCAGCCCATCAAGGGGTTGTGGCAGGACGCGCAGCTCATGTTGCCGTCGCCGGACAGGCGCGGGTCGAAGAACAGCTTCTTGCCCAGCTCCACCCGCTGGACGGTGGGTGCGTTGTCCTCCGGATGCGGCGGCGTGGCTGGCAGCTTCCACTTCTGCAGACTGGGGTGGCCGGCTTCCAGGGTGATGGTCTGGCCGTCCTGGTCGGTGACGGTGGGGGCGGCAGTGGCCAGGGCAGCAGCCAGCAAGCCGCTCAGGGTGAGGAGGGTGCGTTTCATCGAGGTTCCTGTGTGTGCAGTGCCAGCCGGCAGCTTGGCGCGGTCGGTGTGACTGCCTTTCGGCAAGAAGGCGGTGTTGTTGAGCTCAATTCCGTCTTTGCCCGACCGATAACCCTTCGTAGAGTGCGGTGAGAGGTCTGCGGTGTTGAGCCGTCTCCCGGGCCGCCCTGTTCACGTTGACATGAGAGAGGACCCTCCGATGACCCCGACCCTTCGCCCATCCACCCTGCGCTGGCCTGGCCTGGTGCTGGCCCTGGCCTGTGCCACCGCTGCCTTTGGCGCCCAGGAGGTGGTGGTGTCGCAGAAGAACAAGGCCTTTTCGGTGAAGAAGCTGACGCTGAAGGTGGGCGACTCGGTGAAGTTCGTCAACGACGACAACTTCGCCCACAACGTGTTCTCGCTCTCGCCGGCCAAGAGCTTCGACCTGGGCTCCTTCGGCAATGGCGGTTCCAAGGTGGTGAGCTTCGACAAACCCGGCAAGGTGGAAGTGGAGTGCGCGGTGCATCCGGACATGCGTCTGGACATCGAGGTGACCCCGTGAGGGCCTTGCTGCATGGCGCGGTGCTGGCCGCCTTGTCACTGGGTGCCAGCTGCTGGGCGGCGGACCCCACGCCCCAGGGCGCCTTGCTGCCCAAGGACAGCGCCGAAGCGGCCACCTTCCGTGGCGGCCTGGTGTTTGCCAACTACTGCGTCACCTGCCATGGCATCAACGCCGATGGCAATGGCCGCGCGGCCCGCTTGTACAACCCCAAGCCCGCCAACCTGCGCATGAGCGACAAGAACGACGACTACCTGCGCCTGATCATCCGCACTGGCGGGGCGGCGCTGGCGCGGTCAGAGTTCATGCCGGCCTGGGAGGCGGAATTGACCACGGAGCAGATTGGTGACCTGGTGGCCTATCTGCGGTCCATCAATGCCCGGCGTCTTTGATGCCTGGGGTGGAGTGACTGAGCCATGAGTGCCTGGCGTGGCAAGCAGGCGGGTCTGTCTGACGGGCGACTCCGTCCGGGCTTGCGGGAGGTGTTCCGTTACCACGGCTTCTGGTCGGTGGGCGTGCGTCTGTTCCGGCGCCTGTCCTTCGTCAGCAAGGCCTTGGTGATTTCAGCCATCTTCCTGTTGGTGGTGGCGCAGCTGTGCTTCATCTTCCTGCAGGCGCGCAATGACGCGATCCGCCAGGCGCAGCGTGAGCGCCAGGGCTTGGCGGAAGTCCAGGCGGTGGGCCCGGTGCTGGTACACAGCCAGAGCTTGCGCCGCCAGTGGCTGGCCGACGAGGGCCAGCTGAGCCCCGCGGTGAAGTCGGCGGTGGCGGCCCTGGAAGCCGACGTGGCGCGTTTGCAGGCCTTGACGACCAGTGCCGCGGGCCAGGACGAGTCCCTGAAGTTCGTGCGTGACGCGCTGGCGCCGCTGAAGACCGCCGCCGCCGATGGCGAAGAGGCCTTCACCCGCGCCGACGAATTCGCCCAGCAGCTGCTGCGGCATGCCACCCAGGTGGCCGATGCCTCCAGCCTGTCGCAAGACCCGGACGCCGACAGCTACCACCTGATGCTGGCCTCGGTGCAGGAGGCGCCGCAGCTGAGCCTGATGCTGGGCCGTTTGCGTGACCTGGGCGAGCAGGCCCTGCGCAAACAGGAGCGGACCCCGTTCCAGCAGCGGCTGCTGCAGGGCGACAGCTATGTGATGTACCGGCAGCTGGAGTTGCTGTTCGCCCGCTTCGAGCGCGTGACGCAACTGCGGCCCGCCCTGGCGCAAAGCCTGGGCTTCCAGGACGCGATGCAACCGGCCAATGCCTTCATGCGCATGTTGCGCAAGGGGCCGCTGGCACCGGCCGGCCCGCAGGGTGATGCGGCGGCGTTTGCAGCGGCCGGCCAAGCGGCCATGGACGCCATGCAGGCCTTGAGCGAACGGTCGCACCGCGAGCTGGATGGCTTGATTGCGCAGCGCGTGGAGCGCCTGCAGCGGGCGCGCAACCTGCAGCTGGCGCTGGTCTTGGCCGGCCTGCTGGTGGCGGCGTATTGCTTCCAGTGCTTTTACTTGGTGACTCGCGGTGGGCTGCAGGAGGTGACGCGGCACATCAGCGCCATGGCCCAGGGGGACCTGTCCACGGTGCCCGCCCCCTGGGGCCGCGACGAGGCGGCCGACCTGATGTTGTCGATTGCCGCGATGCAGACCTCTTTGCGCTCGCTGATCGGGCAGGTGCGGGGCTGCGCGCAGGCCATCGTCGCGTCCAGCGAGGAAGTGTCTGCCGGGGCGAGCGACCTCGCCAGGCGCACGGACAAGTCGGCCAGCAGCCTGCAGCAGACGGCGTCGGCGATGGAGCAGATTTCGGCCACCGTGCGCCAGACGGCGGGCAAGACCGGCCAGTCGGCGCAACTGGGCCAGGAAAACGCCCGCGTGGCGGGCCAGGCGGGCGAGGTGATCGGCGAGGTGGTGTCCACGATGCAGGGCATCCAGGCCTCGTCGAAGCGCATCGCCGACATCATCGGGGTGATCGACGGCATCGCTTTCCAGACCAACATCCTCGCGCTCAATGCCGCGGTGGAAGCCGCTCGCGCGGGTGAGCAGGGGCGCGGGTTTGCGGTGGTGGCGGGCGAGGTGCGTGCGCTGGCCCAGCGTTCAGCCCAGGCGGCGCGCGAGATCAAGGCCTTGATCCTGCAAAGCACCGAGCAGACCGAACACGGGACCCGGGTGGTGCACGCGGCGGGCGACACCATGGCCCAGCTGATGCGCAATGTGCAGACCATGGGCCACCTGCTGGCGGACGTGTCCGTGGCGGCTGAAGAGCAGACCCGCGGTGTGAGCGAGGTGAGCAGTGCCGTGGCGCAGCTGGACCAGGACACCCAGCGCAATGCGGGCCTGGTGCAGCAGACCACGGTGGCAGCAGCGACCATGCGGCAGCATGCGGACGAGTTGGCCCGGGCGGCAGACCGTTTCGTGCTGTCGGGCACGGATGTCTGAGCGGCCGTCCGTCTGGAGCCGCCGTCGCGCTCTGGCGGCCTGCGGCCTGGCCGTCTGGCAGGGCACGCGGGCGGCAGCTGCAGCCGGTGCGGCACCTCCCACGGGCTGGCTGACGCCGCCGCTGCCTGCGCCGGCGCTGGGCCTGTGGTCGGCCGATGGCCGGCCGGTGGTCTTGTCTGCCTTGCTGAGCGGCCATGTCACCGCGCTGCAGCTGATGTTCACCGGCTGCCATGGCAGTTGCCCGGTGCAAGGCGCCTTGTTCGCCGAGTTGGCCACCCGGCTGGCCAGGTCGGGGTCCGGCGTGCAGTTGCTGTCAGTCAGTGTGGACGCGCTGGGCGACACACCCGCCACCTTGAGCCAATGGCAGGCGCGTTTCGGCCGGGCCCCTGGCTGGCGCTGTGCGGTGCCTGCTGCGGCCGATGTGGCGCCGCTGAGCCGCTACCTGCGCGGGGTGGCGACAGCTGGCGACGTGCACAGCAGCCAGGTGTTTGTCTTCGATGCCCAGGGGCGTCTCAGCTACCGCACCGGTGATGCGCCAGCGCTGGGCTGGCTGGAGGCCCTGCTGGCGGAACAGGTGCGCCGCACCTGAACCCGCTCAACGGGCCTTGGCCAGGGCCGCTTGACGCAGGCGTTGGTACTCGGCTTGGGCCACCGGCTCGGCGCTGGGGTCACCCAGGTCGTGCATGTGCACGCGGTAGGTTTCGCGGGCGCTCCACGCGGCCAGTGAGGCCACCACGGTGATCGCCAGGGTGATGCTGCCGACGATGAAGGGAATGTCCAGGGTGCCGGGAGGTGCCACGGCGGCGAACAAGGCCGGCAGCATGGCGGTGACCAGGGTGCCCAGGTTCTGGGAGATGGCCATGGCCGACACCCGGGTGCGGGTGGGGAACAGCTCCGGGTAGAAGCTGGGGAAGACGGCGTTGTAGCCCTGGTACACCACGCCCCACATCAGCAGGGACATGCCGATGGCCAGGGGCACGTCCTTGACGCTGATGGCGTACAGGTAGCCGAAGGACAGCAGGCCCGCACCGAGCGCACCCACGATGATGGGCGGGCGCCGGCCGATCTTGTCCGACAGGTTGCCGACGTAGGGAATGACGATCACCGCCAGGCAGTTGCCCAGCACCGGGATCCACAGATAGACCGACTTGTCGAAGCCGATGCCGTAGCTGGCTTGCACCGCGTAGGCGGCACCGAACACGGTGGTGACCACCGGGATCACGTTCATCAGCGCCATGCAGATCACGCGCAGCATGTCGCGCCAGCTGTGGGTGATGGCCTGCACGATGGGCGCCTTGGGCACCACGCCCTGCTGGCTCTCTTCGGCGAAGGCCGGCGTCTCGTCCACTTCCTTGCGGATGACGTAGCCGACCACGATGACCACGAAGCTCAGCAGGAAGGGGATGCGCCAGCCCCAGCTGTTGAAGTCTTCCGGCGGCAGGTAGTGGGCCAGGGGCAGGAAGATGGCGGCGGCCAGGATCTGGCCGGCCTGCACACCTTGCAGAGTGAAGCTGGCGAAGAAGCCGCGCCGGCCGAAGGGTGCGTGCTCCAGGATCATGGAGCTGGCTCCGGAAATTTCGCCCGCCACCGCAAAGCCCTGGACCAGACGCAGCAGCACCAGCAGCGCGGGTGCGAGCAGACCGACCTGGTTGTAGGTGGGCAGCAGGCCCACCGCCATGGTGGAGATGCCCATCAGGAACATGCACAGGATCAGCACCTGCTTGCGGCCGTGGGTGTCGCCCCAATGGCCGAGGAAGAAGGCGCCGATGGGGCGGGCCACATAACCCACGCCATAGGTGGCCAGCGAAGCGACGATGGCCACCTTCGGGTTGCTGGACGGGAAGAACAGCTGCGGGAAGATCAGCGACGCGGCGGTGGCGTAGATGAAGAAGTCGTAGTACTCCAGCACCGAGCCGATCCAGCCGCTGGCGGTGGCTTTCTTGGCTTGGTGGGTGCCTTTCGGCTCATGGTCCGTGTGGCTGGACATGGGTGTCTCCAATGGGGGTGGCCGCTGCCGGACGCTGGGCAGGGCGTGGCACTTTGGCGGAGTGCGGACTGTAGTCGCGGGGCTGTGTGGCGCCAACCGCTGTGCCCCTCAAGGCGTGCGATGATCGATCGCTGGCGATCAATGAGTGATCGCAATTCGGGTAATTGCTAGGGTAGAGATGACAGAGACGTTGACGCGTTCGATTGACAAGGCGCTGCTGATTGAGGGCTTGGGCAAGGGCTTGCGCGTGATCGAGGCTTTCACCGATGACCACCCACGCTTGACCGCCACGGAAGCTGGGCAGTTGACGGGCTTGACCCGCACCGCGGCGCGGCGCTACCTGCTCAGCCTGGTTCATTTCGGGTACGCCGACACCGACGGCAAGCACTACTGGCTGCAGCCGCGCGTGCTGCGCCTGGGCGAGTCGTACCTCGCGTCCTCCCGATTGCCGAGGTTGGCGCAGCCCTTTGTGCAGCGTTTGTCGACGGCGACGGGCGAGACGGCCAATGTCAGCGTGCTCGACCAGCACGAGGTGGTGTACGTCGTGCGTACCAACGGGCCACGGGTCATTTCGATCGGCTTTCATGCGGGGGCGCGGGTGCCTGCACACGTGGTGTCGCCCGCCTACGCCATCTTGTCCACCCGCAGTGCAGCGGAGGTGGATGAGTGGGTGGCTGCGCATGACTTCAGTCGCTTCACACCCTTCACCCTGACGGACCCGGACCAGTTCCGCGCCAGCGTGCAGATCGCGCGGCAGCAGGGTTTTTGGTTTGCTGACCAGTACGTGGACATCGGCCTGTGCGGGCTGGCTGTGCCTTTGCTGGACAGGCGCGGACAGTGTTTGGGCGCCTTGAGCATGACCTTCCCCAGGCAAAGTCACCCGAGGGATGAGCCCATCCGCCAGTTGTTGCCGGCGCTGTTAGATGCGGCGCAAGGGCTGCGCGGTATCCTCTGAGACCTAGATCGGATATACGCAATCCTCTTGCCCGAACCATCCAGCCGACTGAGCTTTAGAAGACCACTAGTTTGCGTATATCCGATATAGTGGCGGGATGATGGATACCGCAGCCGCCCACGAGGCCTGGTCACGTGACCCTCGGCAGGCAGCCCGGGCCTGGCTGCGCGCGGCAGACGGGCCTGGCTATGCCGAACACTCGGTCGCCCAGTACGCCGCCATGATCGGCACCGCTGCCGATTGGCTGGATCAGCACGCCGGGCAGACTGTCGGGCAGGCGCAGGCCCGCGACATCGACAGGTTTCTCAAGACATTGAGCGGCCGCGGCGGACGCCCAGCCTCGGCCAGCACAGTGAAACGCTATGTGGCCACGCTGAACATGTTGTTCACGCACCTGCAGCAGATGGGTGTTCGGCAGGGCAACCCCATGGACGAGCTGCGGCATGCCGCAGCGCGGCAGGGCGCTACGCGACAGGCTCCGCGTTTTCTCACGGTCGACCAGGCAGAGGTTTACCAGGGCTGGGTGTTGAGACAGGCCTCGGCACATTGGTGCGACAAACGTGATGCCGCCTTGCGCGCCATCTACCTGGCCACCGGCATCACGGTCGAGGAGTCCCTCGCGCTGACTTGGCGCGACCTGCGGCTGAAAGACAAGCCGGCACACCTGCGCATCAAGGCGCGTTCGGCGCCGCAGGATCGACGCATTCCCTTGCCCGCCTGGTGCCTGCCGGTCTTGACGGACTGGTTGGATTGCCGCGTCGCACTGCCGGTGCTGGGCGACACCTTGTTCCTGGCGCGCAAGCGATCCCCCACGGTGGAGCTGGACGGCGGAGAGCCACTGGCCAGCGCCATCAGCACCTCGGAGATCTACGACATCGTGCGCCCCGCCATGGAAGCTGCCGGCCTGGACGACGAGCAACTCGGGCCCCAAACCTTGCGCAACAGCTACGCCGTGCGCCAACTCAGCCAAGGCGTCGAGCCCGCGGTGCTGCAGAAGTGGATG
This sequence comes from Brasenia schreberi, assembly GCA_036023115.1. Lineage (NCBI taxonomy): Eukaryota > Viridiplantae > Streptophyta > Magnoliopsida > Nymphaeales > Cabombaceae > Brasenia > Brasenia schreberi. The sequence goes on from JAYKKT010000015.1 coordinate 66,387, forward strand.
GGCTTGCGCACCGCGTTCAGCATCGATGCGATTCGGCGCGAACTGGCCGCAGCCGACGGCATCACGCCGGTCTGAGCGCGACGGATTCGCGGCTTTCGCCGGCTTCGCCGCGCGGCCACGCTGGTTGCGATGGTTGCGATGGTTGCGATGGGCAATCTTTTCACGACCGCAAAGCGCCTGGATGTGGAGCTGCGGCGGGCGGACATGAACGTCGCGGCCGCAGCGCTGCGGCCTGCTCAGGCCTGGCGGGTCGGGGGCATGCGCCTATACCTCGACCTTTGCAGCCTGGTCGGCGCTCTCAGGCCTATGGTGAATGAGGCGCGAAAGGGAAGCGACGACGTGTCAGGCAAGGGCTCGATGCCGCCCGCCAGTCCAGCGCAATGCACGTCCCACTTACGAGCCGAGCGGTCGCTGCGCTGTCGCCAGCGCCCCGGGCACTGATGAACCTCTGGTCGGCCCGGGACGAACTGGATGCGGCGATGGTGGGCCCCGCTATCAGGGCGAGGGCGCTGGATGAGCACCCGGACGGCAACGGAGGAAGCTGCGGCGCCGGCGGTGCGATCCAACACAAAACATGCACTGTGTGTCAGACCGCTTCGCCCAGGCCTGGCACATCAAGTGCCTGATCATTGCCGACGACCACCGCCGCAAGTCTGTGGAGATGACGGCGAACGACGGCATCAGGGGTCTGTGCGAGCCACCCGGTCGGCAGGGCCTGGCGGCAAGTTTCCACGGTTGGCTCGAGCCCGCAGGTCCATGCAGTGCGGCGGCATTCGGCGCGTCAACGGCACGAACTGCGTGCGAGTGCTTGAAGTCGCGCTGGTGCCGGAAAGGGGACCAGTCCAGGACCGACATCGTCACTTGGCGGCGCGACCACACCGAGGTCAGGCCGCTCAGCAGCGTCGCGCGGATGTCGCCAGCCTGTGGGGGACAGGCGGCGGCCAACGCGTCTCCACAAGGATGGGCCGGCCCAACCGCACAGCGGGCTGCAGGAAGCTGAGCCCGTCCTGCGTTCTGGATTGCCCCAAACCTGAACCGCACCACGATGGGCCGGCCCATCACCCGACTGACCCGCCAAGGACCCGCGGCGGGGCCCGACGACGGAGAACACGCGCTGGTCCAGGTGAACGCAGACCTGCGGCTTGGATTTTCCCCCCGGTGCCCGGCCCGTGCGCAGGCGCCCTCCTCCACTTTCCTGCCCATAGACTTTAGATTACTGTAATAATCTGAACACTAAAAATCAACGTCAAAACCATTGGTCTGCGATGAGCCAAGACGCCATCACTGGAAAATCAAGCACTTACGGCGCTGCCAAGGGTCGGCGCATTGGTGCGCACCACTTCGCGCACCTGCGCGCGGTGGCCGAAGGCTTGTCGTTGATCGAATCGGCCGAGCGCTACCTGGGCATCGAACACGGCCACCAGGCCTTGTCAGCCCACCGCGCGGTGGTGGACGCCCTGCGCACGCTGGCACGCCGCCGGGGTGACCGCGACTGGCGTCTGATCGGCCTGATGATCCGGCTGGCCACGCCGGCCCATCGCCCGACGCTGGAGGACTTCATCGCCGAGCGCGACCTGGACGGCTGGAGCGAGTCCGAAGTCCAGGCCATGTACGAGGAGGCCTTTCCGGCCGACCAGCGCACCGAGCGGCGCCAACGCCTGCGGCTGCGGCAACTGGCCTTGTTGCGGCAGCTGGAACAAGTGGCCGCCGAAGTGCCACAAGCGCAGGACCGCATCGACGGCTGGTTCGACCCCGTCACCGCTGAGCGCCTGATGGCCGGCGGCATGCTGCTGCTGCAGGATCTGCAAGAGCGCATTGCAACGGGCGGCGCCTGGTGGCGCGGTCTGCCGGCCATCGGCAAGCTCAAGGCAGCGCGCGTGGCGACCTACCTGCACAGCCTGTTGCCGGCCTTGCCGGCGCCGCACAGGCCGTCTTTCGCCTTGCCCCTGCCCCACCCTGCCCTGCCCCCTTCCGAGGTGCCCCAACAGGCCATGGCGGGCCTGGCAGGGGCCGAAATTCAAGCCTCCAGAACCTCGCCAGAGGCGTTTTTTCACCCTCACCAAGGGGGCAGTGGCCCCATACCCCCAAATCGGCCCGAAGAGGCCGCTAGGGGCCTTCCTGAGGATCTGGCCGTTTCAGGGGATTTCCACCCTCCCCCGCCGAGCACAGCCTTGACAGGCGCCCGTCATGATGCCGAGGTGATCGAGGCCTGGGTCGCGGCGCGCGCCGGTACGCTGCCCACGGCCACCAGCTACCGGCGCGAAGCCCGCCGGCTGCTGATCTGGCTGCACCATGAGCGCAACGCCGGCTTCGGCCAGATGCGGGTGGAAGACTGCCTGGCCTACATGAGCTTCCTGGAGCACGTGCCGCCAGGCTGGTGCTCGCGCCTCAAGGCCGAGCTGCACACCCCGGGCTGGGCGCCCTTCCGCGGGCCGCTGTCACACGCCAGCAGGCGCCAGGCGGTGGTCATCCTCTCCGGCTTCTTCAGCTGGATGGTCGACGTGGGCTACCTGCCGCAGCGCAACCCTTGGCTGATGGTCAACCGCCGCACCGGTGACGATGCCCAGCGTGATGAGCTGGACTCGCGTGCCTTCACGCCCGAGGTCTGGGCGGCCATCCAGCGGCACCTGATGGCCCAGGCCCCCTCCCCTTCCCTGCATCGCATCCGCTTTCTGCTGGCCTTTGTGGAAGCCACTGGCCTGCGCGCCTCAGAGATCCTGAATGCCCGCCTGCAGGCCTTTCGGCGCCACAAGGGGCGTCTGGCCATGCAGGTGCATGGCAAGGGTGCGCGCAACCGTGTGATTGCTGTGCCTGGCCAGGCCGAAGCTGCCCTGGACGCCTACCTGCTGGCGCGGCAACTGCCGCCTTTGGGCACGGCGCCTGGCGACGCTCCCCTGCTCGCCAGTGCGCTGGACCCGATGGCCCCCATCGGCTACCAGGCCCTGTACCAGACCACCAAGCGCTGGTTGCGCCAGGCCTTGCTGGCCAGTGAGCTGCCGCGGGCGGTGCGCGATGACGCCTTGCGCGCCTCTCCCCATTGGCTGCGGCACACCTTCGGCACCCGTGCGCTGGAGCGCAAGGCGCCACTCGAAATCGTGCAACGTCAGCTGGGACACGCCGATCCACGCACCACCATGCGCTACGCCAAGGCCCAGCTGGAACGCTTGCAAAGCGAGATGGACCAAGTCTTCGGTAGCGACGAGCGCTGAGCGCCGGCTGCTTGGCTGCACCACCACCTTGGCGATGCGAC